>VKOC01000681.1:0-245398 GCA_009364415.1 Spea multiplicata
TTTTACTCGCCGTAAATTCTCTTTTCCCAAGTATAGTGGCAGTACCAGAAGGGTTTGCTCTTTCGCCGGGACAAACACTAAAAGAAAACGAAGAGTTAAACTCCGCCCCACCCCTTACCCTATAACCGCCCGTACCGGCAAGGAGAATCAGTTAACTTACAAGAGGACCAAAGGATGGAAAACAATTATCTGTATTAATACCAAATTGGGAGGGAGATATACTTGGGGAAAAGAGAATTTACGGTGAGTAAAATTACTGTTTTTCCCGGCGTATAGCAGCAGTACCAGAGGGATGTAGCAAGATCCCCCTCAATAAAAGGGGAGGGAGTTAGAGTTTGACTGCGTGAAGGACCTGACGTCCAAACTCAGCCGCTGAAGCAGAGGAAATGTCCAGTCTATAATGTTTGATAAAGGTATTCCATGAGGACCACGTTGCTGCTTTACAAATGTCCTCCGGAGAGACTGAAGACCTGGAGGCCCAGGAGACTGAGATGGCTCTCGTAGAATGAGCCGTAATCTGAGGAGGAACCGTGGCCCCACAGGAGTCGTATGCCAGACAGATGGTATCTGTGAGCCATCTGGACAACGTAGATTTTGACACTGCTTGCCCTGAAGACCTTCCCTGGAACTGGAGAAACAGATGGTCAGATGAACGAAAAGAGGTACGTTCCAAATATATGGTAAGAGCTCTTTTAACATCCGAGTGCCATTCATTTTCTTCTGGTGTCATAGGATCTGGATAAAAATTAGGCAGGATAATAGGTTGGTTAATATTGACCTGAGATAACACTTTAGGCAGGAACAGGGGCGTCGCCAGGGGGGGGCCAGAGGGGGCCATGGCCCCCCTACATTATGCTGTGCCCCCCAGTGTGCCCCCCCAATTGAAACGCTATAACATTGAACACAATTGCAGCCAAAGCGGCTGACAGTTTCAAAGTGGCTGTAAAACCGCCTCCGCTGGCTGCTTAATGGATTGCCGGCATGCCAATCACTGACTGAGGCTCTTCGTCCCGCCCTTTGAAGGGGGCGGGCTCTTACGGAACAGTTGCTTGTCACTGCCTGACAGGGAGAAGAGCATGAGGGAGAAGAGCAGTCTGCTGTGTTACAGTGCAAGAATGAAGGCCAGCAAAAAAGTATTTTATTTTAAATAAATAGTGGAGGTGACAGAAGGAGGGACATTAACAAGGTGGGGGCTGCATTGGGAAAATTAAATAATACACAAAGATGGTGGCTGGGGACATAATTACACATCAGGGTGGTTAGAAGGATGTCACATATATCAATACACAAACGGGGGGGTTAATACACATGGGTATGGGGGCCATTATATTAACCAGTACAAGGGGTTGGTGCATCAATACACAAGGGAGGGGGGCTGGCTGGGGGCATCAAATAAATCAATACACAAGGGTGTATTGCAAAAATGCACAAAGGGGGGTGGCTGGGGGGCACAAATACACAAGGGTCAATACACACAGGCATTTTATATGGTTATCCCATCCTGATGTGGGGGTCCATGTGGCAGCAGAGCCTGCCCTGGGGTATGTGTTTGGGTGTCAGTGTGGCAGAGCCTGTCCTGATATGAGTTTGGTCATCTGTTTCCTGGCACTTTACTTGCTGTAGAGGGTTAAATAGAACTTTGTAATTTGTATTTATCCAGATTTTGTGGTCACTTCAGAGGACAAAACTTTCTAGGCCTAGAAATCAGTGAGAGGAAAAGTAAAGGTTTTGTGTTATTTACTCTTATTTCAATCTGAATATATTATTAAAAGTTAGATGTTGGTTCAGAGTTTGTAAAACTCAATTCTTGATTACAGTATACAGGACGCTCTTCCCCTTTGGTTTCACAGGCCTTCACAGAGCAAGTGGTACTCAGCTTAGTTATATGCAGCCGTATGCATTTTGTCATCTGTGATGAGGTGTTCGTTTGGTGACGCAGCGCTAAGCTGGTTGTGATGCATTAATGGCTAAAAGTTTTGTTGAAGTTTCCATTATGTCTAATCTCCTTAATTTATTTGGGCCTTTTTTGATTTCTGGGATTTTAATAATGTGATAAAAAAAGAATGATTTATAGTTGTTTGGATGTCAAATAGTGTGTCAAATTCTGTTGATCTGTATCTGCTATGTTTCCATACATTATTTATGTATACCTGCAAATACAGGTTTTTTTTTTTTATCTCATTCAGTTGCGTGTGCTGTTTCCATGTGTTGTTTATTTGATCTATACCTGAACTACAGGGTGTAAGTAAAAGAGCGGTATGGTTTAGTGAATGAGGGGACAAAGGGACTCTGGAGATGATTACAGGGGAGAGGACCTCTCAATGTCACGGTGCAGTCAGAAGGAGGGAACACTGCACTGACTCTCACAGTCTTCCCCTGATCTGTAGTCAGTGTGTCAAATATATTGGCAGCAGGGTCTAATATTAATATATATCGGAAGCTGGGGCTAATATTAATATATATTGGCTGCAGGGCCTATTATCAATAAATATTGGCTGCAGGGGCTAATATTTATATATATTGGCTGCAGGGACTAATAATATATATCGGCAGTAGGGGCTAATATTAATATATGTTGGCAGCAGGGTATAATTTTTATGTATATCGGCAGCAGGGTATAATATAAGTATGTATATCGTCAGCAGGGTATAATATAAGTATGTATCCGCAGCAGGGGCTAATATTAATATATATCCGCTGCAGGGGTTAATATTAATATATATATATCAGAAGCAGGGTGTAATATTTCTATATATATGCAGCAGGGTCTAATATTTATATATATTGTCAGCAGGGGCTAATATTAAAGAATGAAAAATAACTGTCACTTTAGCTGTTATTTTGAAATCATATTTTAATCAGTCTTTACTTCAAAGAGATAAATACATATTGTGTAGTTAAAAATGCACGTCTAACGTGTGTATGTATGTGTATATATATATAGTGTATATGTACCGTTTTATAATTGGCCCCCCTACTTTGGTCCCTGGCCCCCCATGTGCCCCCCCTAAATATGAAAGCTGGAGACGCCACTGATTATATCGGCTGCATTGTGTATTGTAATGGATACGTGAATTTGTCTTGTATATCTGTAAATGTTAACTTGTGAAAATCACTAAAATATTTTAACTTAATATACATTCTTCTTTTCTGGGGGGCAGCCAAGGACATTAAGCTGTCCCTTTAACTAGAGAAGCTTGTAAAAATGTATGGTGAATATGTTTGTGTAAGTACGTCCAGTTAAAGGAGCCACCTGGTTACCCTATTCCTGCTTCTATTCCCACCAGCCTCTTAGATTGGCTTTTCATCTTTAATTATGCATATTTATAATAATCCTTTTTGCAGTGTAATTCTACTTGTTTATGTAGTTACCAGCGGTTTATAGTCTGATGTGTACTCTTACCTGTAATTAACATTTTCCATAAAATAAACTTTTTATGCTTTGCTGTCACTCTCTATAATGAAAGTTGGGTTGTTTTGGATGCCTAAAGGCATGCTAATGTCAGACAGTGCATTCTCTAAATTACCTGCTAAATGCCTGTCTATGGCTCACAGGGAATAATAACAGCATTAAAGTGGATGTTCTTCATTTAATTAAACCGATAAATATATTAAAAGTATTTAATGTGATTATGTCTATCTATCTTAATATGTTCAATATGAATGTCATGGTGCATTAAACTATAGCTGTTTATATAGTGTAAGACAAAGACATCAAGATGTCGCAAGAGACACAAATCTCTATAAATATACATATACAGTACATCAACTTAGGTTGAGGTCTATTGTAGAGTTTTTTTGTATGTATATATATTACACACACACAGTGGACACACCACACTCATTAGATCATTTATTATTATTAGTTATTGATTTATTACATGATTTTGTTCATTTTCATTCAGAGATCTTTTTTTTTTACCTTGGTGCAATCACATGACGTTATACCACAAGGAATTCTGACACTGACAGCCACAGTCTGACGACTTTCTCCAGGGTGAACCTGTAAACCTGGTCTCTATTAAGATGTGTAGGAACTAAACTTGGGAGACCTTAGTGAATAGCACTTGCAAGAGACTCAGCATTCACTATGGGACCAGTTAGCTTGAATGGGGTTGACTATTCATTGTGAAGAATCCCTATTCCTGTGAGCTATCTTGGCCCTTTAATCCAGCATTTTCTGGATTTATTCCAGGATTTATAATTAATTTGCATTTTCATTTATTACCTCGATTGTATGTAAATCTTAAATATTCATTAGAATACTGTATGCTGTAGTTTGATAACACTTACAATGGGGGTTAAGGGATTAATCCTATTTCTAAACTCAATACAATCCATGAGAGGTTGTCACCTCATTTAGCCAAACACTCAGCAAATAGACAATAAATAAGTCCTAAACCAGCCATGGAGAGGAACATTGGGTGGCTGACATTGGACTGGTTATTCAGATCGACGGACATTGCCTGTCTCTAACTGCAGAATAACTAGTGTCCAAGGGGTTTATTCACAAAGGTCCATGACTTAGATGAGAAACTCGATACCTGAAAGCCCTTATTACTAAATAGGTTTGAATGAAACTAGCTAGACCAAACTGAAATCAGCTTAACGTGAATTTACCCCTGCAGCTAAATTCTCACGTAATTTGTTATAATTTGCCATGCCTGCTGCTTAATGCCTTGGTGACTTTTAATAATTATATAGTATATATAAATATATATATATATAATCAGTTTATTTTCATCAAAACGAAAATATACCAAAAAAATAAATCCTGTTCTTCATTCAGAACCTACTACGCTCCTTGCATGTTTTGGCCATGTTACAACATGCTGAAGTGTAGCTTTTATGTATGTGTGGGGGGATTGTCATACTGTCAGAAAGTGTCATGTTCTGATCATTCCTGTGCCATTAGCGGAGTGAAAAGGCATTACACAACACGGTATTCTGATGACCTCACCCAGCACTTAGGGAGATGACTGTGTTTGCATTAATAAGGCATGATGGCACTTATCAGTAAGACAATCCACAGTATGTCCGGGACATGTAAAGGCGGGTGAGTCGAAGGTATGTTAAGATAAAATACTTTTTGCCTCCTCTCTGTCTAAAAATAATTGGAGCCTGGGAAGAGTCATAACGCCCCTCAGCAATATGGGAGAAGTATCATTTTATTGCAGGTATGGTAAGAAAGCTTAGTCCAGCAGTGGATCACAAAAAAGTACTTTAATATGCACTCTTCTTTCATGGGAATTTCCAGGAAACTAAACTGACACACAGCCTTTAAGATGTTGTGAGGATACTGAAGATAACATTCAAGACAAGTTCAGCTTCCTTGAAGTAACATAGCCCCTTGCTCTTAAACTAAAACAATTATACTGGTTCAAAATTAAAAGTACAAATTAGATGTAGATGATGATTTAGATATTCAGACATCGGCTCCTGATTAACGTGTGCTCTGTGGTATTTAAAAGCAGCAGGGTTTCCCAAGCCTTGCTGGTGACATAAAAGAACCAGCATCGGCCTCATACACACGCTCGCCTGGCCTCCCTTTACAGGTGAATCTAAAAACGATTAGCAATTTTCTTCCAATAGGAAATACAAGGTATTTTACAACATTGCCACTCAAAGAGCTCAAAGAATAAAAGTGCGTCTTCTTAAAAATACATAGCCAATTATAAAAAAGGACCTGTCAATCATTAGTATTATTATTGTCTTTGATTCAATGATATATCCTAGGTAGGTGGACCAAACCGGGGGTGGGGGGATCCCAGATCACTATAGGGCGATAAAGCCCTCTCTTGTCCCACCGCACAACGGCCTGTTTATAAGGGAGATCCCCAATATTTATGCTATGCAC
The DNA here is from genome assembly GCA_009364415.1 of Spea multiplicata. NCBI lineage: Eukaryota > Metazoa > Chordata > Amphibia > Anura > Pelobatidae > Spea > Spea multiplicata. The sequence goes on from VKOC01000681.1 coordinate 5,858, forward strand.
AGCCTCCATAGACCTCGTTAACTGTACCAGGGACAATTTACACAGCACTTCTTTCACACAATACATACCTTCAAGGGGTATGGCAAACTAGAATTGACAGAGTAAGTAAAGAGGACTCTGCTCACAAGGTTATATTGATACGTGTTTTAGCATTAATAAGCAAATGGACATGCTAAATGAAAGAAACGTTTATAGAAAACTAGTGGCAAAAAGCCATTTGTTCGTACGGTCTACAGATGAGGTTTATAATATCCATTTCTCACCAAATTCATTCCAATGGCCACTGGATGGCACAAAGTGATTCAAGGTTTGGATAAAGATCATATTGTTATACCCAGCAACAGAATAGCCCAATCAGCAAGATCATTCCATTGGCGGTTATGAATTATATGATCTTTGCCTAAAAGGAGTGAGCAAAAGAACAAGGTATAATCCGGAACACAGCACAGCTGTTTCTCAAAGTAAATTATTTAGCAATCTACAATGGCAGCGGACAGCATGTACTAATACTTATTTATTTTCACTTCTAGGTAGAAAGATTAAGGTATTTTTCTTAATATACATTCAGATTAAATGTTGTGATTATGAAGTCATTGCACTTTGTAATGGATTTTTCAGAGGCGGCAGTTAGCAAAAATGGCCACTAGATGGCATCCAGTATTACGCTTGTCAATTCTTAACTCTGTTTCTCTGTATTTATGAAAGGTTGGGCATCATGATGTGTTTTCGTGTTTGATTTTCATCTTAATCCCTATAAATAAAACAATGTCATGTTGTGGAATAGATCAGGGGAGTGCTGTCATTTTTCGGCCCAGGGGGGAACCCAGCCAAGTGGGCAATTAACACAGCAGACCAGAATATATTAAGGGTATTATACACTTAGTATCCTATCCTATCGACAAAACATTCACCAAAAGGGTACTTCATGGACCAGGGGTGCTATAATAGTCACAGAAAGGGTCTAGATTGTGTGTAAATGTGTTACTATTGGCAATGCACACATAAACATCTTCTAGTTATTACTAAGTATAACATTAAGAACAAGTTTAAAAAAAAATATATGGTTAATAAAAGTATTTTTTTTCTGGCTTATGTATATTAGCCATTTATATGCGTTATTTATGTTGTTACCTTAGCCCAATATACTAGACTAACAAGTCTTGTAAACTATACAATGTCTCAGCCTTAATCACCCTGCCAGATATTTTGTTTTATGAAAGCCTATAGAGGCATGGACTTGATAAGCTTTGCCATAAAGAATCAGCTCAGTGTGGTAAAGTAACCTAAAATATAACCTCCTGGTCTGCAGATGGACATTTATTGGAACAAAGTTAAAACCTGGTTTTGTTCATTTTTCTATTATCAGGTCCCATTATAGGGTATCTAATAAGTGCTAAATGCTAGCGAGGTATTGAGTATTATTATTGATAGAGCCACCGTACCTTGTTATTCCATCTTTTTTTTGCATGGCACGGCAATAGATGTAGAGTAATAACCACATCTTAAAGAGTGAGAAAAAAAGGCAGTACCTGATCTTTAAAGATCTACTGGGAAAACAAAAACACATACCACACAAAAAATGGAGCTTAAATGCTGGTTTCTGTACTCAGAGGATTGTCACCACTCACGTATCCTTAGTGCATTCAATCATTTGAGCATGTCTGTGTGATTTAAATGACAGATCATCCATTTGCACAAGTGTTTTCACCAGTGTCAAGCTGTATCCTAATAAGCTCTGGAGCATGGTGAAATAACGCTTGTGAACATATTCCAGACCTTTTATACGGCTAAACCATAAAAGACCCGTGCGTAGGAATGTCTCCATAAAGATTTCATGTATGAATACCCTTATTATGCACAGACCTCTGTGTATAAGCTCTGCGGGAGCAGATTTAAGTTCCTGCCATGTTTAGAAAAACGCATTTACGCCGGCCTGAAAGAAAGTCCAGTTTTCTAATCATTACCGAATGTCGTTTTACAGGCTTAAGTTTCTTTTGTGCCAGATTCTGTTGAATAATTTCTCAACCATGAAAGGGGAAATAGCTCACATACTTTAATGCTTCCATTGTGAGCGGTATGATAATCCTGAAGTGCAGCTGTCTCTGAAACAGGCTTGCGTAAAATATATTTTTGGGAAGGGATTTATTAGTGGAAGGACCCTGTAGAAGCAGAGGATTTTTGGATCATTAGGCAAACTGCCAATTCTCCATCGCCTGTGGGATGGAGATTACAAAGTTTTCTGAATGTTTTTAGGTTTTATCACTAATGACTAATCCACAATGAAGCCAAGCATGCAGATCCTCCTATTTCTGTATGATGAGGTAGGCATGCCAGTGGAGACAACTTGTCTCTGCTCTGAAATCCAGACAGCTGCTGAGATTGGAGATGGTTTTCCACTCGGTTTGGGTAAGATGAGCCGAATCGCTAATGCTTTGACAGAACATCTACGTACTGTACAGCCTCCTATACAACTATACAACACAGGACTCTGTGTCCATAGGTCCTTGTAGCCTTCACTGGTGGCTCTCCATTACTTAAAGCCCAGGACTGTCTTCGAGGTATATTTTCAGAAACACTGCAGTCGGGGGGGGGGATGGGGGATCAAAAAGCACAACGCATGTACTGCGCGAATGACAATGAAGGATGTGTTCTCATTCTTGCTCCCAAACATCCATAAATATGTTTGAAGTCATGCAAATGCATTATAGGTGTAAAGATTAAATAGAGTATATTGGAATGATGCATTAATACTTTCATATTTTAAACAAAATAAAAAAATGTTTAACTATTGTGAAGTCTTTGGCAACATGTTTACACCACAGAAAGCAGAGCATGAAGTGGGTAAGGTATGTGGACTTTTGTCTTTACTTCCTAAAAACTTTCCCTGGCACAAAGCAGGGGGCACGGTTGAATTTGCTTTAAGTTATAAAGGTCCAATCCTTGTGAGCTTCTGCTAAAGGAAGGTCTGGTTTGGTCCTGTATAGTTAAAATCTGTGAGATTCCTTTACATTTTGCTCACACATTGAATTATGTATTACACAGGGCAAGCGCATCCCCCCTTATGCCAGAGACATTTGCTACGGAGTCTCCTATATAATGAACAGAGAAGCAAGAGTATACAAACTACATCTCTCTTCATTTAGTGAATAAACCCTAGTGTGTCCATGAATCTTAAATGCATCCCCTGCTCCTCGAACTGGGATACAAACACCACCACATGCATATAATTGTTTTTTCTTCAACATATGCAATGACTCCGAAGTATGACAAAAAACATTTTATTTGTTTTATAAAATGTGAAAATTCCAAAACACATCCTCTACATGTATATCATGACACGGCAATGCCACTAGCTCCCTCTGGTCCTCACTTGGTCTCCATTAATGCCTTACTCATCGATAATATTGTGACAGTCTTATAAAAAGTTTCAAGGAGATGAAAATAACAAGGTGTGCAGTATAGACGGTAGGTAGCCATAGGAAACTGGTTTTTAGCAGGTGAAACCGTTGGAGGGGACCCCTGTGAACTGGATCTAGAGATTTAGTGGTATCTGTGATGGTTTAGGCAGACCTACTGCATTAAAAATCTCACAATGCTAGAACAAAAACATCTTAACTCTGCCAAACCACACTGATATGTTTTGTATGACCTTTATTTGTAGATTTTTATTTCGAAAACCCCAGTTCAAGCCAAAAATACAGAATTGCTCCTTTTGTGTCTGCTATGCAGGAATCCTATATTCTTGACACTAAATGTTACAGTTACATCTTCCGATTCCAGTTTGGTTACATAGGTGTGCGTGTGGGCCAGAAAGGCCTAGAACAATTCCATAAATACAGAGATCTAGAGAGATAAAATGCATGCAGTGTTCTAGAGGAAATGCATAGACTGCACGAGTAAAGCGAGATAGTTTCACTGTCGGCACGGAAAGCTTTCTTAGTCGTCCTTGTCTTTGGCGCCGTGTTTTAGGATACGTGTGAACTCAATGTAGTTGAAATTGCCCTTCTTATCGATCGGTGCCTCCCTGAACAGTTCGTCCACTTCCTCGTCTGTGAATCTGTCACCCATTGTAGTCAGCAATTCGCGCAGGTATTCTTCTTGAATGTGTCCTACAAACACACAGATAGATTGGAAGGTTTGTTTCCAGTAGCTTGTAGAGGGTATACTTTTAAACCACTCTAGGTAACATTTAGCTTTATAGGTAAAGTTTTTTTTTTTACAAACAAAATATTTACACCATCCTAGCGCAACAAATGAAAATACTGAGACATTAAGTATAGAATACATTTAATATAAAGTTTCCAACCCAGATAAGTTGACAGAAAGTCTGACCCATCTAGTTTGAATACTGTTGTCCATCTGCTAAAACCTTACTTGGCCTTATCACATGTTCAGGTCAGCTTTATCCCGTGCTTTAATTCCCTCACTGTATTAGCCGTGCAGCAGAAGCGGTAGAGGTTATTACTGATCAGTAAAGAAAGACTTCACAACATTACATCAGTCTAAAAACGCAAAACACGAGAAAGCAAGGTACTGCAGCACTAAGGACTATCTGCTCTTTTATTGGTAGAGCCAAACAAAAAAAGCTGTGCTTAATGAGTTGGTTGAGCTAACCAAGCTGACTATGTTTTCTAATGCAGTACCTCTCAGGTTTCTTGTGACTGAGGAGGACCAGCTTACATTCTAGATAAAGCTAAGAAGCCACTTTTGTTTTTTGCTTTACACTGTGCATGCTCCCGATAACCACCTTGAAAATAACACTTGAGTAGTACACAGAATGAATATCACCTGGGTACCAACAAGCTATGTAACAAGGACGCTTGACAACAAAAGGGTCTTTCTTTGCTCACCTGTTCCTTCTTCATCGAAGCATGCGAATGCATTCCTGATGACATCTTCTGGATCTGTGCCATTCAGCTTCTCACCAAACATGGTAAGGAACATGGTAAAGTTAATAGGACCAGGTGCTTCGTTCATCATAGCTTCCAAGTACTCATCTGTGGGGTTTTTACCTAAACCAGACATATATCATGAAACCAGGGATGAAGGAAAAACTAGCAGTTCGAACTAAATCATAATAAAAACAGAAGATTAGAATTTATGACCAGGTAAAAAAATACATTATATACAGTATTTTAATTCTCTGGTTCCTTGAATTTTGTCACTAGTTAGAAAAGAAAAAAAAACATCTATGTCCAGTAAGCTCCTAGAGCTGAATTATCTGTACATAATTGACTTGGATGTTATGTCATATAGAGATTAAGCCATTCTCCTAATATCTGCATATTATCACTCACCAAGAGACGCAAGCATGTCGTGCAAATCTTCTTTGTCAATAAAGCCATCACGGTTCTGATCAATCATATTGAAAGCCTCCTTGAACTCCTGGATTTGAGACTGGTCAAACATAGCAAATACATTGGAAGTTGCGCGCTGGGGGCGCTTCTTTGTGGTCTTTGTCTTTGCTCTTTTGCTTGACATTTTGGCGGTGTGGTTTGTCTATTGGGGAAGAAAAAAAAGTTGAAAAAAATCTTGCTAAAATATCTGGAAATAACTATTTGCAGTCGGTCTGAGAACTCGCTACCATTATGAAATGTACATTAGGTAACCAGCTGTCTGTGCAAAATGATATAAACCTGATGTAGTTTACCTGACCGATCTCCAGCTGACATTAAACGCTGAGCTCAAAGAGCACTTCTACAAATAGACTTGGTGACGTCGCAGTCACGATTCGGCTCTAGAAGGTGAAATTCTCTTGACTGAATGTAACAGCCCAAATAATGCTGCCCTCTATTTACAGACATATTACTCAGAAAAGCATTAGGGATTTTCCGTGCGTATCAGGAGCGTAGAAGTAGGAGCTAGTGATTTGCATGCTGCTTTTTGAGGATAAACTATGATTAAGGGGTGATAGGTTAAAGCCAAATAAAGTAACGACAGGGCACTTCAGCCACTCATTAATGAAACACTTTTACAAGCGGTATTAAGCTGGCTCCTAAACATTTAAATGCTCGGGGTCTCTGTGTTTTCCTCTCCACTTTGACCTGTCAGATCCATCTAAACAGAAATGATTAAAACTCATTGCCATCTCCACTCTAGCGATAAGAAGCACAAGAGCTTCCTGGGGTTCATATAATTCACTTTCAGAAGGTTTTCATAATGGCTCCGATAACAGGCAATTGCGGCAGACAATTAATGAAGACGAATCGGCACTAGAACGTACAGTCTAATATTTTTGGGCTGCTACCAGAGGAGCCACAGACAGATCATGACATTTCTTGAAAGTAATGATCTATGCAATATGCAACAATAATGACGGTTGCAGTTAAAGATGCCGAGTTGTCTCTGAGACAAACGAGGTAGCTGATCAGGCGTGACCATGGTGAATTCAGCTTAGGTTTTTGCAAATAAAGCCAACATTTGCTGCCTACTGGTCAAACTTGGCTGGCACGATACAATTTCCACGAGGAACCTGATTTGGTGCTGGGCTGTGACCAGCAGATGTCTCAACTAGAATAAAATAGACCAATAACCGTGTTCAGTAGATCCAGTCACGGGTCAATGAAGCAGGTAATCTGGCAAATTCACAAAACTTATGAAAACAGGCAAAATGGTTATATCAGCTGTGGACAGGTTATCCAGAACTGAGAAGCCCTGAAATTTTGCTTAGAGTTTTGCCAGAATACTAACGTTTTGAACATGGTAGCAAAAGCCAACTATAAAAACCATAGAGGTCAGGCACAGTCAATACTAATGGATGAACATTGTAGAACTATGGTGGCTAGAACCACTACGATGAGTACAAAATATGCAGGCATAAATACATCTGCTTGACCTGAAAGGTTACGTTTGGTCCCCAAGTAACTTCCCACGACATATACATCCTGCACAGAACTTTATACTTAAAGCTACATTCCTCGAATAGTTCTTCATTTATATAGCACCATCATATTTCTACTATAGGGGAAACAGGCCATAACATGTTGTGCATCACATAATTTGTGACAAAAGGCAAGGAGTGTCCTAGACATTAGGGTATATTGCACAATAAATGAAAGTGACCCCCATAGATCATCCAATTAAAATAAATAAATATATATATATATATATATATATATTTATGTCATCATTGAACATTCATTACTATATCCGGAAGATTAGGACCAGAAATTAGAGGCTAATAACAGTTTTATGGTTTCAGGGCAGTCTGCAGTACAAAGCTGATTAGAGAACATTTGCAAACAGGATGCATTTGAAGACTTGCCTTTTAAGGGCAAACAGGAACTAGTCTTAACGAAAAAATTCAAACCACCACATATTGCCTTTTTATGGGGTTTGTACAGGAAAGGCACAAACAGCAGTCATACTGAGTGATACATGGAGATCACTTCTGACCAAGATGGATACAATTAAAAAAGCCACAAAGAAAACCCATTAAGACTACACCAAATTCAATGGTTCAAGTGCTTTTTACAAAAGTGATCAAAGAATTTTATCTTCACCAACATGAAAAGTATAGATTTTGCCCCTATGTGTCTACAATTTTTATACTGTATTGTCCTGATTATTGCCTGCATTCCCCCCTAATTAAAATGAAGGGTGCAGCCTATAATTGGGTTTAGTCATTCTCAATCTCACTCTACCTTCTCCACCAACCGCTTCCATGTCTCCCTGCCCACAGTTTAGCTTCTCCTTGAACCAGACCTCTTGGAGTTCTTCCATAAAAGGGCGGAGCCTTGGGGTGCACACACTCTCCCGATTGGAGGAACGAGGGAGAGGCTGTCCCCAGGACTGCGCTCTTTTGTACTCCGCAGATAGTCGCAGAGAAAAAGAGTTGCGGAAATGCTTCTTTCTCCGCAAATCTGGCCTTCCAGAGTACCTACGCAATAAAGTGGAGTAAAGGACAGCAGCTCTCCCTCGTTCCTTCAATCAGGAGAGAGTATGTGCACCATGAGGCCTGGTTCACAGAGAAGCAGATGAAAAAACAAATGACAGAAGATGAAAGAGAAGAAGCTGAGCTGCAGGAAAGGAGACAGGGACATGGAAGCAGTCACCGGAGAATATAGGGAAAAACCGAGAGCGTCAGGGAGTGTGAGTAAGAGAATGTAAGACCGTGGGAGCGTAGAAAATATGGTTTTCTCTTCTACTACTAATATATAAAATTTTGTTTAAAAAAGCACCAAACTATAGGGGTGCAGCCTATAATCAGGACAATACAGTATTTACCCCAGGAAATAGTTTAAAGGGACCTAGACATCTTGTGGCTTTCTTATGGCTTCCAGCAGCTGTGCTTTACTACTATCACACTGGCACTGTCTGTCATGTAAGATCTGTAGAGAACCAGGTGCTGACCGTGACCATGGTGAGCCTTCTTTTACAATGCAATCACCACACGGCAACGCCGTATCAAAGAGAGTTTGGAAAGCAACTAAGTTTCCCCTGAAATCTGGAAACCCAGCAGTTAAACGTTGAGAACACAGACAACCATTACGTGCCTTTGATGTTGTGTTTGACAGAGCATGGCAGTATAATTGTTTTTTTAAAAAAAAACATGAAGGAAAAAGGGGGTAGTGATTAGGTCATATTTTAAACAAAAGACAAATACCGGTATGTTTTTGTTAAAAGAAAGCTTAATCTGATGCCTGTAGAAGTTATCTTGGAATAATGCAAATGAGCATGCACAAAGAAGATTCAATGGACTTATCTCTTTGTGGGGATATCATATCAGACTGCATTATCTGCGCTTACACACGATTGTAATAATTCTAGTTACATTTCAAATTACTCAAAAGCATCAAGAAGTTATTCAGCGCTTCAGTGACATGATTTGCTTATTTGATTAGGTCTAAGTTAGGGCTACTAACATGCGGCTGGTTCACGCACAAAGCTATGCTGTGACCTAATATACTGAAGCCTTGGCATTGCAGGATTTTGTACGTAAACCCAACGAATGATGCCTGGGATATGATTTGGTCGGCTAAGGGTAACTGATGACATACCACGTGTCGCGTCTGGTGAATAGAATCACCACGCTGGCAGCAGAGACTTCATACACATACAACGAAGACCAGCAAAGTATTTCACACACATGTCATTTATACCAATCATGTGTTAAAGAAGCTGTGGTAGTGACTATGCCACAGGCCTAAATAATCCTAATCCACATACAGTCCCTTTAAGCAAAAAGTGGACAGAGGCCTCCAGGAAGCAAAATTAATGTTTCCCATAACGGTGTTTTAACATACTAGATAGTTATTTAGGTAATAGAGGGGTATTGTTTTTAGTTTGCCAAAATCCAAAGTGGTACTCCTGCTCATTCAAGTTTGAAGCCAAAACAAGCTATTCGAGAGAGAACGGACAGTAGGAAACCTTAAGTTATTAAGTTATGTGTCGATACATTGACTTATATTTATAGCACGAGTGCACATCGTGCAAGAACAATTGCTGCATTAGAAGTCAGGTCAGTTATTGGCAGAATTATTTCCGACACCAAATCCCAAACACACAAGATTCTAAAGGGGCAACTCAGAAAGGAAACTGAAGAAAAGGTCAAAAATAACCTAAAACTTTCCTTTCTAGACAGAAAACTCATACAGGGCAGTCATTTAGCCAGCATACCAAACGTCTACTGCTTTAAGACTAGCAGCAACTATCTATCATAATCGCCCAACACCATTAAAGTCACTATTGTGTCTTGTTTTGGTAGCTTTCCATTAATACACAGATATTGATGGTAGAAAAGAACCAGGTGGTCGATCTTATCTGTCCTTCTGGATCACTCTTCACTTATTTGCTTTATATGTCTCAGGCCTTCTGTTCCAAAAGCCTTCCACGAAGTGTAATATTTGGTGTGCAGCTTGCTTTTAGATAACCTACAATTAGGCCCCATAAGCTACCAAACTAGCAGGAATTTCTAGACAACGCAGTGCCATTTCATACAATTGCCATCATACACCTAACACTTTAGTGTCCCCTTTCTTGTCCCTTTGAGGTTGTAGGTCTGAGCTTGCCCTGTATAATGCGCAATGCAATTTGGAAGGAGACTGAATAAAACTTGCTGCTTTAACTATACACTACTCAGGACCAGCCAGGCTCTCCCCGCAGAAGATGTAGAGTGACATTAAGGGGTGAATCAAAGCTCTCCTGTTAGTGAATAAACCCCCTTGGCTTACAGGAGATTTTCTATGCTCCAACACAGTGCAAAACGTTCCAGGGAGGATAACAAGCCCCCACATGCGCACGTGCAGAAAGCAATGCTCCTGGCTCTAAATTGTGTTCATATAGATATATATTTTATGCGAAAGTCCAAGCAGAACTTGGACCCAACTGTGCTGTCTAGACTACAATACAGATTAATTGTTTACCTATTATGTGGGACTTCACTGTCTCCAATGTTGTGAAACATTTCTTTTAAATGGAGAGAACACCTGTACTGTTAGTAAATGCCAAGCAGAGGGCGTAACTTCTACAATTTAATCAGGAGGAAAACTACTAAATAGTGATCACTGTCTGTGCATTATACAGATGCCCATACCCAGTGTTAGGATCAGATCCCAGGGTTAATTTGCAGCAGTAGACAATTGAGTTCATACAAAACACCTACCCTTCAATGAAATGGGGGCCGTAATGTCACCTCTGATGTCTATGTACAATTGACAGCTGTTCATGGCTGGGTATGCAGCTTCCTACTCCAGCATTCAGTCATCCATCTCACATTGCCTTACACACCCTAACGTGTTTATTAAAAGAAAAACTGGGGGCAAGACAGATACCAAAGGCAGCTGAGAGATATGGATCACTGGATGCTTTAGATGATTTAAGTTAATAGAGGTTCAAAGATTTTTTTGGGCTTCTGTATCCCACTGTGTGGAAATGGACAAATAAGTCAAATGTTTGTATCTATACTATTTTTCCCTATAGCAACATAAGCACCAGTTAAATACCCCGTTTCCCCGAAAATAAGACATACCCATAAAATAAGCCGTAGCAGGATTTCTAAGCATCTGCGCAATATAAGCCATACCCCTAAAATAAGAGTGATAGACGTGGCTATGCAGCGTATTGGCGCGGAGCGGTAAATTAGACGGGCAGCCATTCTCATCTGTCCCATCGTAACAGCTGCTATCTCGGAGGTGACCGGAGAGGTGTGGGCAGCCCCATCAACAAGGTCGGCTCCCCCTGTCAGGTCTATATTTGAATAAATGTAGATTGTTGTACCATAATTGATAAAAAATAAGACATCCTGTGAAAATACACCACCATAGACAGTGTCTTATTTTTGGGGAAACACGGTACATTCCCAACACAACCATCTAGAGTTCTGTCCTACACACTCAATATTACAGGAATACTAAGTGCTAGACTAAGTAGACACTTACATAGAAAATGTAAAGTTGCTCCAAGGATCTGAAAAGTAACCAAGATGCCCCTTTGGAGAAACAATTCTTAAGCTATCATCCAGAGAAAAGTTTGAGAACCACCGCTAGCAGCATTCCGTTCATAGACCATCAGTGTCTAATTAAGTACATGCAACGACTGCAGTCTGAAATGTTGCACAATCCCCCATTTTAGGCATTTCTTTCATGTAACGTACAGCAGTTTCTAATTTGAAAGAATACCCCAATGTACTGGTGTGCAGTTCCTGTTGACGAATACCTGGTTAAGCAATCCCTCAAGAGATCTGAGAAACAGGACCTTAAAATGTCATGCTAACGGCAAACTTTCAGAACACAAAATCTACTCTGCCCAGTGTATTGTTGTGTCACACAACAACACTAATTAATGCTACGCTCCCTTTTATATATGACGACTCTGCAAACACCTCAATGATACCTCAAGAGAAGCTGCACCCATAAACATGGTTACGTGGGAATTAGTCAGAGCACACCCAAGCCAGGGCAGTGCACATTAACGGATGGTCACCAGAATTTCATTCATGCACATATACCCAGCTAGAAGCAATTCTATTCAGCAACTTATTTCTAACACGCCCCTGCTATTAAACCCCTTCACACAACACTTGAAGACTAGTGCCCAACTCAAAAAGCTGTGGTTTGCGCCACCTTGCATATTTGACAGCCAGACCTTAGAGAACTTGTCTAATGCTGCAGATTTGTTGCCAGACAACTATTAGCTCTAGCAAAACCATTTTTTTTTTTTTTTTTAATGTTAAGATAACTTATCATTGACAATTTTACACATCAACATTCACAAGCTTATGTTAAAAAAAAAACCCCAAATACTTTTCAGTATATTGGTGTTTTTAAAACCGAAACGTCACAACGGTTTGAATCTGTGACTTCATATAAATACACGTGATTATTAGAACTCCAAATAATAAGTTATTTTCCCAACTAGTACAAGATATCAAGTGCATTCTGACACACATTTTTTATGAATAATTCACAAAGAATTCCACTTAACGTAAGAGGAAATGGGTGTGTTTGCTACCAAGAACAATACGTTGGAGTTACCATTTTGTTCACAGCGTTTGTAATGAGGTTCTGCAGAGTAAGTTATTATACTGTACTTTTTCTCTCTTTCCTACCATCTACCTTCCCTTATTCCGACGCAAGTCTATATGCCAACTCCGCTGTATTACAATGCTTTAACATATATCAACAAACACATGGGGCCCTGGCCTTTAGAGCTTGAGAATAATGAGAATAATAATACCAGATGCTTGAAATTAATGAAATTAACTGAATAATGGGACATTTTACCCAAATCACTGGTAAAAACAACCCCGAAATACAACGCTACTGTTTAAGCTCACATAGATGTTTAGATACTGTATCAGTATACATTGAAACATAGAAGTTGGCGGTAAATAAAACCCATTCGGCACCGAGAATCATCAGCAACACATACAATAATGTAGAATCAAATCACTTGGAGCTGCAAGAAGCCATATAACATGTTGCAGTATAATCTGGCGCTAAATCAGCCAGACACTCACTGCTGCTAAAACTACTACGGATAAGAGTACATCCCGATCTTCTAAAACTGTACACATCACCTCTATAGAGAGACCGATCGGGGGGGTGGGTGGTGGGGGGGTGGTGTTAATGGTTTCCCACTGTACCGATAGTAGAAATACAACCAGGAGCCATTACACCGATCTGTAGCCCAGGTAACAACATCTCGGCGATGCTGTATACCACACACAGCTAGAACCGTGGCTTCTATTAAATCAAATGTAAACATACTCACCGGACACTACACGGGATACAAACGGGTGACGGCTAACTGCTTCTCGCTCTCACACAGACGCTATTACCTAAAACACCGGCCAACACCCCTAGCGCAGCCACTCCTACACAAAAGTCACTTCCGCATTATTGGTCTCACAGAGCGGATGGACGTTACAACCACTGAAATCAACGGGTTAAAGTAAAAAAGTGTAGCTCAGAAAATAAATAATACACGTCTAACCCGGAATGGCGTGATAATGTGACAATGTGGCGTGTCAATTGCTTATTCAGGCAATTTCTTAAGAAGAGAATTTATGAAACAAAGTGTGCTCCCCCCCTGTCTCTTGTTGGTTGCGCCCAAACCAGAGGGCGTGGCGCATTCCAGGGGAGGTGACGTCGATGGCTAGCTGACACATGCCCTAATATGGAAGTGCAGGCTGAGGTCTCGCGGGAGCACGTTGTTTAGTGGAGATAGATGTTGAGGGTATCGGAGACGCGGTTGTTTTAGCAGCCGGGTAATATTTTTAGCGTTAGTATTTAGTTCGCAGACCGAATGGCTATTTTACTTCCATTATACCGTCTTTGAGAAATCAAATTTAATTAATGGAGAGGGTTATGGACTCAATACCAAGCCATGGGGCCTAAGCCTTGTGAAGGGGCACAGAAGCGTGATAAATCAATTTAATACTACCCATGATCTTACGACAGACTTCCAGGGCCCGCTTGTTTCTGGGCTTAGTGAGCGAGTAATAGGTAGGGTCTTAAGAGCAGGAATATCCATGGACACAAACATGCTTTCAAATAGTGGGAAGACGGCCTTGGCTCCTAAATCCAAAACACAAACAAGCCTGGGCACGACTGCCATATATAAGCTCTTGTGACCATAGCACTTCTGGCACAGAGTCATAGATAGTAGCATATTTCACTTTTGGGGTGGTATACCATCTGAGCGTATAGGCTTGCTCTATGTATCTTACACATATAGACAGCTGAGATATGCCCCCCCCAGACAATGGGAACTCTGAAAGCAAAGTTGATTATTCAGCAGGAAGCCAGTCAGGAAATTGAATTTAATGTTGAAAGCCAAAAGTCAAACTTGTAGCATTGTGCTGTCTGCTGTTATGGCGGATAGGCAAGTACAAACGTCTAGCATATGAGAGAATTTCCTATATTTAGTAATGCTTATGCTGTTGTGTGTGACTTTAACTCAAGAACATGTTTGAATTATGTATAAAATCTGTTAAGATGTGTGCTGGTGTGATAACCATCCCAGTACCTGTCAGTCACCATAGTTTTTTTTTTTCTCATACTTTAGTTAAGAGGAAAGTTAGCCACTGGTGTCCAGCCAGCATATGCATCTATTAATTTTCTGCATTTTTTGAAGTACGGCACACTTGCTACATTTCACGTGTTGGGTCTGCTTTCCCTTGTTCTAAATATGCATAAAAGCATATTAATCTGTGGGTTATTGATGTACGCTTTGGATATGACCCTGGAAGAAATGGTTTCCTGACTGCTATCTCTTAGCATATCAAAATAATCTATCTATGAGGGGATGCAGGCATATGGTAGTTTAGTCAGCCTGTTTACCCTGAGGCTAGATTTAGAGACAAACCATCTAACCTTTCACATGTTGTAGAGGACACTGGTTGGAGCCCCAGCTTCAAAAAAGAATCCATGTTGTAAAATCTTCTAACATCACATTCCTATACAATCAAATGAATGCCTCTCATGCTAAAATTGTCCATACCATCTCTTCCAGGTTGCAAATTCATGTATGCACTAACAAATTTGAGTAACAAGAGGGTTTTTCATGTCTTGCTTTTTAGTCCTGCCATGCTCTGCCCAACCATTTTACCACTACGCTCTTCTACTCCCTGCTGGAGGAGGTGGAATAGAAATATGCCCCCTTTTACATACTGGTGCTAATAGTTGCTCTGACCCCCACTCACTCCAAAGCATACATCAATAATCCCATTTCTCGTCCTACTTCCCAGTGCTACTAACTTTAGTCTCACAACTGACACTCCTAACACCATATGCTTACACACACACACACACATGCTAACACCATGCACAGACTTTAATACAATATGCTGGCACACATATAGGGGGTATCAGGGGTGGAGTATGGAGAATTTTATATGTTCTGTTTCCTGTTTAAAACATTTAGACTGCTTGTGAGTTGGCAAAAATGTGCTAATTCACTCAGTTTCTCGCTCCGAAAATGGAAAAAGTGTGTGTGTGTGTATATATATATATATGTATATATAACTTCTGTCACTAGGTTATGAAAGTGTTAAGGAAATATATATCTTAAAATACATGTTTTAAAGATTCCAATACTGGACTGATGAGACATGAGACGTAAGCGTTCAACACAACTGCAATGTTTGGGTCAATGTATTTAAACCTCTTATTCCCAACCAACAAATCATAATCTTATCTCAATTAAACCCCAAAATTTTCACCATAACTTCTCACTCGCTCTTCTCTGCACCCAAAATATGAATAAATGACCCACAATCCAGACTACAAAGGGCTGTTGACCTGCAAAAAAGCCATAGTTAACCTTAAACATTAACTGTAGTTAATATAATTCTAAAACTCTCTGAATCCCATCTACCCAACCTTTTTAATAAGACTTATCCAAACCTAAAAAAGCTTCTTCGATTGCTGCCCCAATCCTAAAGGAATGAGAAGGTATACCTTTCATAACCCAAACCCTAACTCCCTTAAACCCATAATTAAAACCCTTCTAAACTGGAATCTTGTCAAAGACAAACCAGTTCAGTGTACTAGGGATTTTTATTGAGGGAGAATCTTTAAAATGTAGTTGACAGTTAGCAAATAGTTTTTTTTGTATCAGATTTTTTGCTATCTCTTCTCTTAGTTCTCCACCAGAAAGGTGTTTTTTTTTTTTGTTTAAACAATTTGTTAATCCTAAAGAACTGAGAGTTGGAAAGGTTAAAATGTTGAATGAGTGTGGATCTTCTCATCTATTAACAAGTCATCCAGTACAGTAATGCCAGCTTGTATCTATTCTGTAAATCTAAGATCAGCAATTAAAGATTGTAGTATTTTTATTTTCAGAGACTTAATTATCTTTAATCTTATTCTTAAGCGCATACCATACAGGGATGATTTTCCCAAGGATCATATTTTTCTCTCTAACCATCTTAATAGTCTCAGAGGAGTTAATGGGCCATATAATAGAGTCCAAGTTGTTCGTCTCACATGCCTGTGCTTCGATTTTATAACGTCCTTCGTTTACAGAAGTCTCTGAGTCTTAGTAATGTGGAACAGTAAACTGGCCTTGTACTATTGCTTGAGCAGTGGAAAGCTTGTCCCACCTTTTGGAGATTTTAGAGCTTAAATATATTTATTAATCCTCGGTCTAGAACCCTTCCATACAAAGTTTTGAAAATTGGTTTGAAGCTTTTCAAGCCAGTTGAAAGGTATTGAAAGCGGTAGTGTACGGAAAAGGTATATCCATCTAGGCATAACATAAGATCTAAGAATATTAATACAACCCCACCATGTAAATTCCAGATGTTTCCACTCTAAGTATTAGTTTCTTTTAGTAGATGAAGAAAGTTGATCTCCGTAGTTTTATCGATTTATTCTAGGGATTTTAATGCCAAGATAAAGGTATTCTCCTCTAACTTATACTAGCCGGAAGTTCCTTTGAATAGCATATATGCTCTCTTTATATTTATAAAGTGGGCTACGGTCTTATTCAGGTTCAGTTTATAGTTAGAGACATAACTGTATCGATCAACTTCTTGCATAAAAGACCCCATAGAGTCCAAAGGATTCATCATTGAAATAACAGCATACAATGCGGCCTTTAAATCCCCTGTCCTAAAATGGAGACCTTTTAATATCATTATTATGTCTAATGTTAATAGCAAAAGGCTCCAAAGATAGAATATATAAAATAGGGGAGAGAGGACATCCTTGCCTGGTTTCGTTCTGGAGACTAAACCATTCTAAACATATGTTAGTACACACCACTCTAGCACTCGGGGCAGTATAGTGCCATTATTGCGCAAAGACTCTATCTTTTCTGAGACTTTTGTTTGGCACCAGAGGGGGGGTTGTGCAAGGAAAATGACTACAGGTAAGACACAGGACATTCTCATCCTGCACGTTAGGGATTGACTCCTCAAAGAGGATATCCCTCAGGATTTTTAACTGGAACTCAAGGAAGGTGTATATCTTCCCAGTGGCACATGTGTTGTACATGGCAACCTGGGTGAGGGAAATGGCCACCCTTTTGGTTTTGGTTTTGGTCTTATGCAGCACCAGGTACGGCTGCAGACACTGGTCAGAAAGATCTACACCCCCCATGTTCCTGTTGTAATCAGTGATGCACTGAGGCTTGAGCACCTGTGCATCACCTTCCCCATGTACGCTGACAGGTACCACCTTCTCGTTGTGTATAGTGGAGAGGATATACACGTCCTTCCTGTTAGTGTACCTGAGGGCCAATAGCTCCTGATTAATCTGGGCTGGTATAAAAATTATCCACCCAGATGTGGTAGCCCTTATTCAAATAGTGTGGGACCTGCTGTCCCCCTATCTTCCCACTAGTACCCACAGATTGTGGGCAGCCAGGGGGATCAAGGTGACTGTTCTTCCCTTTGTAGATTCTGAAGGAAACAGTATATCCCATCTCGCTCTCCCATATAACTTTACACCGTACCTTGGACAGGATATACTGTTTGAAGTTCAGTCTACCCTTAAACAGGACCAGGGCCTCATCACAATGCCCATCATAAGGGTCAGTGGGGTGCCAGGTCTGGCTTCTGCCTCCTTGGTCAGCTGCCTGACACTGGGCTGCATAGAGGTTTGTTTTAGCTGCTAGCAGCTCAAAAAACACGGGGGCAAAGATCAGATTAAAAAAAGACTTTGGCTCGCTAGTATCAATGGCACATCTGAAGCTAGAAGTCCCTGTAAAAGCAGGGATTACTGGGTCTACCATATTTGGGATGCCCAATTATATTTAGAGTCTCTCCATACCTGGCTTTAGCAGGTGGAACCTGGCCATCATCATCTTCCTCTGACTCTTCAGATATTGACACAGAGCTAGACACATCAGATATTGGGTCAATATCTTACGTAGAGTAACTTTGTCATCAGACTCAGCGAAGAAGGCGTAAGCCTCCTCAGCGCTGAATACACGGCCCTCCATTATTACACTAGCCTACACTAGATGGTGGGGAGGGAAGGGTTAATTGGGGTAAAATACGTTTTTGGGGGGTTATGTATTGATGTTTTATATACTGCTGCAAATGCACACGATGCTCTGTCTCTCTCTTCCAGATCGCAATGATGGAGGAGAGAGTAAGAGCATCTGCATTAATGGTCACACGATCGCTGTGATTGGTCATCACAGCGTTCGTGGGACGTTACTGCCGGATGTGTGGCACTGCTCGAATGTAGGGCAGTCCTTGAAGGCGAACAACAGCCGGAGGGAATGCGTGATCGGGCATAGATCTGTAACAGTTTACCGGCATTTGTGAGTGACACTGTTACAGGCCACTCATGGAAGCGATCGGATAGACCCTGTTCTCCCGTGAACTTTCTGGGTGACGTCAGCTTTGACGTGACCCCGAAGTGAAAGCCCGATCATTTACAACTTTTTTCCGTCTTCGCGCTGGAAGCTGTTACAGGAGATCGGGCAGCAGAAAGCCTGGAACTGCAAGCCCTTCCCTTTCCACCTAGGGAGCTTAAAATCAAAATGGAATAAAGAATCAACCAATACATTCTTGCTACCTGGAATGTGCCTAGTTTTGATCCAAGTATTACCTCTCAAAAATTAGATACATCAGTCTCCTCAGCAAGTTAATCACTGGAATAGATTTTGCCCTTACAAAGTCTTAATCACCCAAACCACTCCCATGTTATCACAATTAAGCAAAATCTTAGTAACCCATTCTTTATACCATAATTCAAATGCTAATACCACAGGGAATAGTTCTAGCAATACCAAACTTTGCTCAACCTGCATTCACCCATGAACTATGCCATTTAGCTGCAGCCCATCCCCCTCACCAAAATATACCAAAGCCCGTGGCTCCTGTAAGCATCAGTAAAAATTCCAATGACTCATTATCCACAAACTCTTCTTGACATATCGCAACCCCATTAAAATCATTCAAAATTAAATCTCAAACCTTTCAATCTAATTTATTTCAATTTCCTAACCTTATGGTGCGGCATCTTTTGCTTTCTATGCCTAAAAAAAAAACTCTACCCATTGGTATTATTCTTGAAGCAAAGTTAAGCATACCCAAAAGTGATTGAAATTCGTTAGCCCTCAACTTTGTTGCACCTAAAACTTTATTAATAAACAACCTTAACAACTTCTGGTAACCTAAAACTCATTCTTTCTATCAATTATTCTGCCTAAAAACTAACTTTGTAATGGAAGACTAAAATTGCATGACAAAAGATTCCAACATTAATAAACACTCACTACCAGCTTTTCCAATAAATACAAAATCATCCAAATAATGAATTGCATTAAAACCTGAAACCTCCCTCCAAACCCATTCTAAAAAGGACACAAAAGCTTGAGGGACAGATAAAAGATGTATTAATATAAGCTGGTTCCTTTTTAGGTACTAAGCCTAGAGGGGATAAATTAAAACATGAGAAGGGCGGGTCATTCCATCCTACCCAAACTTAACTCTATCAATTTTAGCCTTTACAGCATCCTTATTTCGAGTCATCTACCCAAAGAAAACCTTCACTTTTATTAACTGGAATTCTAAGACTTTCCGTAAAACCTTGACAAGTTACTTTAGCCATGTGTTTGTTTGGATACCTGTCTAAAAAAGGAGATCAGTTTTGCTATTTTCACATCGCTTTTCTGAACCTGCTCTTTTCCATTCTGCAAGTTCCTACGAAAATGCTGGATGACTCCCAGCGCATACTGTACGCTCATGCCTAAATTTACAGGAATTAGGCTATTTACATTGCGAATAATTAAAAGTCCACCAAATACCTAGGTTGCGGAGCAACTATAGCTGGAGATATGTTAACATGCCTCTGCGGCAACATAATATTCACGAACCAATATCCTTCAGACAATTTCGGTCTCATAGTTAAACCACAGCAAGCCACCAAAATTTTTATATGCTACTAAAACAAAAACTATTTATTATGGGGAATAATCCTTAGAAGAACATATTTATAAGTTTAAAAGAAATATAATCACTAATGAATTACACAGGGTGTAAAAGAAGGATACAGTGTGGTTAGAGACAAAGTCCAGTAGACCATAGTAGCAGACTATCTGGGGAATCTGAAAATGAGGTATACAATAACATGTTATAGAACCAAAGCACTTGCCAAATCTCTCTAGGGAGAACTGAAGGGGGATCACCTCTGATCCGGTATACCCTGCAGAGAAGTGGTCTTCCAATTCCTAGTTCATAAAAAATGTATTAACTAATAATCGTCATTTAGACCCTATGGATATAGGCAGTCCAACTTGTGTATCAATTGTCTTTGTTTGGGGAAGTTGCGTATGGTCAATGACCTGGAATATCAGCTGGTTCAGAAGGTGTCCCACCATCTTAAAAAGTCTGGCCACTGAGTCCTCAAGCCCCTCTGTACCTCACGATGCAGCTCTTATGTCCTCTATGCGTGTGTTCATGGGCTGTGTGGTTTCAGCGGATAAACTACGTACTAAGAGTAGCATTTAAGGAAAGTATCAAACTTAATGATACTGTTACAATGGGGGCAATTAAGGCATGGAAAAGTGTGGTTTATAAAAACATTTTTTCGTACCCTGCGTCTGCTTTTACCACTTTCTCTCCTCAGGTTGGTGACCCTTCCTGTATAAAAACAGGATAGGCTGACGAAATAGTTTTGGAAGGTTAGGGTCTGTACTGATCATCTGCCAGTGTTTAAGATTTTTTGGGAGGTATATAATGGTCATCTCTGTTGATCATATTCTGCTGTTTATCTAGGACTGGTTTGAGGTACCCCTAGCTCTAAATATGTGGCTCATCTTATCAAGGCTATGGAAGACATCATGGGAATTAGAGACTATCCTTTTCACCCTCATATATTGAGAATACAGAAGACTGATGCGGACATGTAGTTGATAAAAGCTATCAAGATGAAGTAACTGTTTCCTGTCTGTAGGCCTAATGTAAAGGTCTGGAGGTACCAGTACCATTCCTTTTAGTTCTGTTTTAATACAAAACTAAGTAAACGTAGGTGTAATTTTTCTCAATGATTTTGTCATAGAGGGAGTGATCTTCATCTAAAGGCCACCTTACTGTGTTAATACCAGCCTTGTATGTGATTGAACTATTAATGACTGTACTTCTAGGGTGACTAGAATACTATGAATAGCAAGTTAGATCTGAGGCTTTCCAATAACTGTAAAAAGTGTGGGAATATTTTGTATATGATTTGTGCAGTGGCACATACATCCGAACGATCTTATCTAGATAAATAACCACGGGTTGGAAAATGGAATTAGTGCCTGCCACTCTTGGGCAGATATTGTAGATTGTGTGCAGTGTGTAAAAAAACAAAAAAAAACAAAACTGGTGTAATAGGGAATTTTGTGTCCATATAGTCAAATGTTAGTCTTTGTTGTTTTATGATCCACCCCCCAGAAAGCTGTTAGGAGTTGAGATATTGGGTTATGGGATAATGGTATGTTATTTTCTCTTGTCCCTGGTTGTGTTTCTTGTAAATAATACTGCCTGTCCATTACCAATAATGCACCTCCCATATCTACAGGTTTAAAAACTGAATGTGGGTCCTTACTAAGATTGACTATGGTGTGCTCCATTCTGGAACAAAATTGTATTGCGCAGCCATCTTCTATGTCCGTAATTGAATGCTTTAATGTAATTTCTGACTAAATTAATAAAGGGCTCATCCATATGGTTATTGATTGATGGAAGAAATTGTCCTTTTAGCTTTAACTCTGTAGTAAATGTGGAAGCGTCAGAATTTCTGCTGTTCTGAGTATTTTGACGTTGTTGAGACAGCTGTGAACTTGCAGTTGTATCACCAGTACCAGAATTTATTCTTGTATCTGATAAAGTCTTGAGTCTAAGAGTCAAAAATAAATGGTCGACCTACATCAGTGCTATGCTAGTCAACTTTCGGTGTGGGAACAAAGGTTAAGCCTTTAGCTGGTGATTTATTTTCCTCGTCAGTTAGGGTCCTACCTGAAATATGAATCAGTTCCTGTTCCTGGGTAATCTGTTCCCTGTGCTCAGGCCTTGTCTCGTTCTGGGTTATAGACCTCTTTTCTCGAACCTCGTTAGTCTGTTTTTGTTTCAAAATGCTTAAAAAAGATAATGAACCAGAGAAGGAGGCAGATGATCAGTTTCATCTCCATTCTGGATGTCCTTTATTGAATTGTTTGAGACATCCCTATTATACCAAACTTGTGACTCCTCTCAGTTGGGCTGCTGCAGTGCAACATTAGGGAAGTATGGGATTGGGTGTTAATTTTTTGCATTCCGGTAAACTTGACTACCAGAACTGTCTTCAATCTCAAGCCCATAAGTGTCAAGGAGTGAAAGGTGCTCAGGTAGTGAGGCCATTCTGGTGCTTCTTGTGCAATCATATCCACAGTAAAGGTGCAAGACCGTGGATGATAACCCAGGAAACAGCAACTGGGGTTCAAGAGCACACCTCGGGCTTCAAGCTACCTAAGACCAGAGGATCAAGTACCCCCTGCCTAGGTTTTTTTTTTAACCACTTAGTGCACACCCTTGATGGATTTTGGGATGGCCAAATATACAACATCCTCACAGTGAAGAAAGGAAAAAAAAAACTACTAAATTGTGCATTCGTCTTCGGGCGAATATGAAAACGAACACAAAGAGTGCGTTTTTGTGTTCGTAGGCGTAGACGAAGACACACACCACGAAGATCTTCGTGATCGTCTTCGTCTACCACTCTCCCCGGTCCCTTATCCTTCTAACTTACCTTAGTTCCAATGCTGCAACTTACCCGGCACATCCCACTGGTCTCCCTGTTCTCTCAGTTAACTCATTTAAAGACAAAATGGACCAACAGCTTCACTCTCCTCAAACCTGCTTGTGTCCTGCAGACAATTGTCACATCATCCATATATCCCAATACTTTCAAACTTCTCCCACCACTTCCTGGTATATCCACCCCTTTCATTACTTTATCATTCCTAATCATTCTCAATAAAGGCTCAATCCCACAAATAAATAAAATTGGCGATAACGGACAACCTTGCTGCACACCTGATCCTTATGCAAACCTCTCTGACAAGCATCCATTAACTAACACTCTACTTCCAATCCCTTCATACAAAATCTGCATCCATCTCAACATCTTTTAATTTGGTAAACCCAATTTCTCCAACACATTAAACATAAAATCACGCGCAACCCTATCATACGCTTTTTCAAAATCTATCGCAGCCTCTTCCTCTTCATACAACACGACAAAGCATCCTGTAATGCAACCAAACTATCACCAAACACAATCACCCTCAACTGATTTAACAATTTTGCAATTATTTTTTAATCCAGTTTTTAAGGTCTTTTTTCTCACCTTTCTTGAACAATACAATCACTCCTTCTTTCATTGTCTCAGTTTATTCCGTCTCAATACCTCCATGCAAATGTCCACAGTCATCCCCAATCACATCCTAAAACTTACAGTAAAACTCGAACAGGCAACCCATCAGAACCAGGCAACTTACATTTACTCATACCCTTAATAACAGCCTCCAACTCTCTTATCCACATCTCTTTCTAAAACATCCTTTTCAACCATCAAATCCCTAGCCTTCTCCACATACAATTCCTTATAAAAGTCGGTCACCACAGACACCACATCTGATCCATATACAGCCATTCCTTCTTCATTCAAAACACTCTTCATCAACTCTCTACCACTGAAAATGTTCTTAAAAAAGAACCTCGTACACTTTTAATCCTCTTTCATAACTTTCAATTTTGTTTTAGTTGGGTTTCGGAGGTCTGGGTTGCCATTTTCGCTTCTCGTCGGGTCTGGCTGGGAAAGGGTGGAGAACTAAAAAAGAGAAGAGGGAGAGATTAAAAGTACAAGGGAGAGGGGAGGGAGGAAGGAGGCCAAAAAGAGGGGCGGGGAAGGCACTGCCAAAAAGGGGGAAAGGGGCACTAAAAAAGGCAAAAAAAGAGGGAAAAAGGCCAAAAAAGAGAGGAAAAAGGCCAAAAAAAAGAGGGGGAAAAGGCACTAAAAAAGGCCAAAAGTAAGGGAAAAGACTGTCTCAAGGAGAGGGGGAGTCTTTCCCAGCACCCAAAGGTAGACCGTGCGCTCAAGCCTCACGAGTGTTAGGATTTCTCCAGCATGCATCCACTCTGTGTTGGGGAGTCCACAACGGGTTTCCTAGGGTCTGGAGGCCAAGGAGCGAACGCAACCATGACCGAATCTCATTTTGTTCAGAAAGGCATAAGTTAGAACCCCAATAGCAGCATGTCTACATAAGTAGAAAGGCTGAGGCCCAACAACAGCCAGTCGTCACGAGCCTCAGGGTTTTGTTTTTTAGGAGCCTGAGGTGCGTGCTCCTTTGGTGCTGTTCTGTGCATGTAGCAGCAGGAGCCCAGAATACGATACTGAGTTCCCACACGGGGAACCCAGAAAAATTCCTCCTCCCCCCCGAACAAAATCGGAAAACAAATTCATGGCCGTGTCCTCGCCGTGAATTCAAAATACACCGTGCAGTCCAAAACGAGAAATTAATGGGCACACGTGTTAAAACGTAGTGAATGTATAATTTAGGAAATAAAAATAAGGGCAGGCCATTTCTGACCTAGCCGGATTCAAGAATAAATTCTTAACTTCAAGCCTGTATGGTGCGAGGAGAAGAGTGCGGGAAGGCCGCCAGTGCAAAACGGCATTTCTGCCAGGGCAATTGAACACCTCGGGCTCCATGCTTTTCCGGCCCTAAGGCCAGAGCATCAGTGTTCCCCCCCCCTTATTTATTTTCGACCCATGGGAGGGTCGGATCTTGAGTCTCACCCCGAAGGGTGGGACTCCTTGCTGGCCTTCTTTAAAGAGAGGAAGGGGGCCAAAGTCCAGGCTTCACTGCCTCTAAAAAGAAAACAGTGTCCAAAACAACGGTGACAAAATAGTGTGCCAAAACATAGTGAGGGCCTCGCGGTGAATTCAAAAAGCCGTGAATCAAATAAATGGGAAATTAATAGGCACTCGTGAAAACGAAGTGATGTATAAATCAAAGAAAAATAATTTAGGGGCAGACCATTGCTGGCCTGCTAGGTTCAAAATAAATAATCTTAACCCCAGGACCTGATGGTACGAGGGGGAAAAGGAAGTGCATGAAGACCTCCAGTGAGATTGTGCGCTCACCGTATGCAGTGGGACGCAATACCGCACACGGTGACTCCAGCATTTCTGCCGGGGCAAATCAGCATCTCAGGCTCCGTTGCTTTCCCAGCCCTAAGGTCAGAGAATCAGTGTATTCCCCCCCTCCCCCCAACAAAAGGGGATTTTTTTTTCAATTTGTTTTGGAAGCCCGAGGTGTAGTGCTTCTCTTGGGTGTGCTCCGTGAATCCTGTGAAAGATCGCAGCAAAGCTCAGGTCCGTCGGTAAACTATTGCTCGACAATACCCCATGTAATATACCAGAGCCTTTCCTCCCCATCCCGGCCAAAAGGCCTGCAGGAGGGTCGGATCTTCATGGTTCCCTCCGAAGGGAGGCCGAAAATAGTGAGGCCAAAAATAAAAAATTGTTCACACACACATGCCCGTATAGGTCTTGGAGTGAAGGGTGCTTCATCTGTAGCATTTGGCCTTCAGTGCTCCTCGAGCTCACACATTTCACAACAGTAGTGCAAGGTTGTGAATGTGACGCCAGAATTCCTCTGGCGCTCAAGTGGACACCTTGGGCTCCATCCTACCCCAACCTCAAGGCCAGAGGATCAAGCTTTTCCCCCTTCCCATAGGGTTTTATTTATTTTTTTATTTTTGTGGAGTCCGAGGTGCGTGCTCCTGGGTGCCGCTACTGTGCCAAAGGCAGCAGAAGCCAGACTATGATACAGAGTTCCCTCATGGAGAAACTCGGACAAATCCCACCCCCCCATGGGAGGGTCGGATCTTGAGTCTCACCCCGAAAGGTGAGACTCCTTGCTGGCCTTCTATGAAGAGAGGAAGGGGGCCGAAAGGCTCCTAATCCTCCTAGCAAAGTCCAGGCTTCACTGCCTCTAAAAAGAAAACGGTGTCCAAAACGAAAGTGTCAAAAACGTGTGCCAAAATCATAGTGAGGGCCGAGCCGTGAATTCAAAAAAACGTGAATCAAATAAGGGGAAAAGTAATAGGCACTCGTGAAAACGTAGTGATTATATAAATTAAAGAAAAATAATTTAAGGACAGACCATTGCTGGCCTGCCAGGTTCAAAAATAAATCATCTTAACCCCAGGACCTAATGGTACGAGGGGAAAAGGTAGTGCTGGAAGGCCACCAGTGAGAACGTGCGCTCACTGTGTGCAGTGGCGTGCAATACCACACATGGTGACTCCAGAATTTCTGCCGGGGCAATTCAACACCTCAGGCTCCATGGCTTTCCCAACCCTAAGGCCAGAGGACCAGTGTATTCCCCCCCACCAAAAGGGGAACAGATTTTTTGTATTTAAGTTTATTATACAAAAACTGCTTATGATAAAACAGACATCATCCTGTTTTAGCAGGAATACAAAGGTCAGTAGCGTTGGTACAGATAGTCGATAAGCAGTACTGCGACGCAGCGCAGCGCAATACACGTTACAGTATGACTTCAGTTTACGAGAAGCTCAGTAGAAGCAGTATACAATTACATTTCCAGATGTGGCACATATGGTTAGCACATTAGTGGAATGTAACCTGGGGAAATGGGGGAGAAAGGGGGCCGAGGAGAATGGGGCTAGTCTTCAGCCCCTAGACTGTCCTTGAGAGAGTAGTCTCTCAGCAGGCTGTGGATAAGCCTGTGGCAGTCACGGACTGTGACCTGCTCTATTCTCAGCACCAGGCGGTTCCTGGCAAACCATAGAGCATCGTTTACACAGCCTCATGAGGCGCCAAGCATCCTCAATGGCGCTCTCCGTGTGTGTTCCTGGAAAAAGTCCGTAAAGTACCGAATTGTAGGACAGGTGCTTTCTCTCGATAGAGTCCTTGAGATCCAGCTCCAGGGCTCTGAGCAAAGCCTGTGCAAAAGGGCACTGCCAGAACAAGTTATGCACTCCACAATGCACCGAGCTGCGGATGTCAAGGTATATCAGGTTAGCGTAAGAACAGAACATCTCCCCCAGCCCAAACCTCCGCAGCACCTGACCCATAAAACCATGAGACAGTCGATCAAATGCCTTTTCCTGGTCCAGGGTCACCAGAGCGGAACGGACGTTGCGGTCCTTGATGTAGTAGATCGTGTCCCTGGTGAGGGCCAGGCTATCCGCGATCCGGCGTCCTGGGATGCCGCAGGTCTGGTCAGGGTGGACAATCTGCCCAATTACTTTCTTCAACCTGGTGGCTAGTACCTTGCTAGTAACTTCCACCGTGAAGTTGGCTCCTCAGATCAGGATAGCAACCCCCGCCGACTTGCAGCCGTTACCGACGGACCAAAAGGCGGGCCGTGAGACCATTCACTGCATAGATGGCGATAAGAACGAGAGAAGGGTAAAGCACATTCCGGCAACATATATACATCACACTGCTGGGAAGAAAGGAAGGTTAGTAAACCGCGCCTCTGGAACTGGTCCTTCATGCTCCTCACATTAATGGAGAAAATAGAAATTGACGCCATTAGTTGGGAGTAAAAAGGTTAGCTCAAATAGAGGCACTAGTTACCGCCTCCTCCCCCTAGTGGGGGAGGATCTTCCCTGCCGTGATTGATGGGGTTCACGGGGGTCCAGGCGGCCTCGTCTAGCAGCTGTTCCAGGAAGGAGACCTGGTTGTCCATGTCCAGCTGGTTGAGGATCAGAGTCTCGGTGGCTGGCTCATCCAACAGGGACAGGTCCTGGACCATCTTTTCGAGCGTCTCGTCTTTGTCATTAGCGGGCTCGGTAGGAGAGGGAACGGTGAGGGCTGGTGGTGGCGCCCTCTTCTGGACAGAGATCCTGGCGGGGCTCATCTCAGTCTCGCTGTCCTCGTCCTCCTCCTCCTTCTTGCCGCTATGCTTACGTTTTCTGGCTCCGGCTCCTTTGGGCGACATCTCCAGGGGGTTGTCTCCAGCGGAAACCAGAGGGGTAAAGGGTCGGGCTCTGCTGCTGCAGAGAGAGGGGGGGGCAAGGGGATGAAACAGGGAGGGTCAGAGCAGCGCGGGGGGGGGATGGTGCTGCCTCTGGGGGGAGGGGGAGCCTTGACAGCGGGCAGGGCCATGACAGTCTTGGCAGGGAGGGGAGCTGCTTTTTTACCCTTCCTGGGTGCCGCTTTTGGGGTTGCCGGAGGGGGTGCCGGTGCCTTGGCTGGAGCCTTGGTCAGGGCCAATAAGGGGACCTTGGCTGCTGCTACCGCTGCATATGACCTTGATCTTTTGGGGCAATCCTTGTAGATGTGGTCAGGATCGCCGCACAGGTTACAGGTCTTCTTTCGTGGACAGTCTTTGGTCTCGTGCCCCAACACCCTGCAGTGCCTGCAGGATTTCTGTTGGCATTCCTCTACCTTGTGACCAAGTTGGCTGCATCGTCTGCAGGTTGTGGGCGGACCAGGGTAGAATAGCATTGTGATGAAGTGTGTGACGGAACTGTCCATCACTGGGGCCCCTGGAGAAGACTGAAAGCAAGCCTGCTACCTACAGATTATGGACCCTGTCTCCCTGCCCTGGCGAGTGGGACTGTTGTCCTCGTCTGGGACCTGAACTCCCCAGTCTCTAAGTGCACCCCAGTACTGGTTAATGGGGCAGGTGCCTTTTGCCAGCCCCTGCATCCACAACTTTAGGAGTGACGGAGCTGTGCTCCCCGACTGAACTGGATGCAGACCCGGTTGGGGTCTGGCCCCAGTTCAGTCTTCTTTTTAAAAGGGGAGATATGTGACAGAATGAGCTGTCATACAGGGGCCCAAGGTAGTCAGAGATGGCTCCATCCCGGCTACCAAACAAAGATAGCACAGACAGGAACTCCATTGTTTAATCACATCAATAGGATTGCTGCCTGGGGATTAAATGTTGGGTTGAGTACATGTATCTCTTAATTTATGTTAATACTGTTCTGTGGCTATATGAGTCTGTTTTACGTCAATAAACTGTTCATTCCTGTTGCACTCAGTTCAAGGTAGTTGTGTCTACTTGTTGAGTACACATAGCAGGGTTCCAAGGTGCGCATGCTGACTGGTGCTGGAAGTGATTCCGGGGACAACAGGAGGATACTGGGTGATCTCTGTGAGTTACTACAGCTCTCTCGGTGAACCCATCATAAGCATGCCTGTAGAATTTCCCAGGGCGAAGCTCTGCGGTAGGTGTTGGAGTCCGTCTGGTGAGGTGGAGTCTGCCCCGAGACGGATAACGAGGGACCATCTTGCTGTCCAGAAGCCGTACTGGTTGAGGATCTTGGTCGGTTCTTTCACGATGTGGCAGTATCTTCCCAGAAAAGTTGCCACGTCTTTTCCTGGGGTGTGGGGGTTCCACATCGAGACCGTCACAGGTCTCTCCTCCCTGTGGATGGGGCTGTTTCCATAGAAACGGGAGAGGGACCTAATCCGGTTTCGCCGCCCTGAAGGCTTCCCAGAACCTTTTGCAGACCGCCGCTGAAATGAACATTCCCTTCAAAAGCGACTGGACGCTCAGGGTCTCTGCTGGGCTGAAGCCTGCTCCCTCGTGCACTACCTTCTTGCTGAAGGTGTCCACATCCAGGTCAGGGGTGCAGCCCTCCACTTCCTATAGCTTTAGGACCACTGTCTACCTCATCCAGTTCTCCAGGGGTGGTGGGCTCCCTGGGGTTGCCGCAGGCTGGACTCGGCTTCTGGTGGCCTGGCTGGGTCGTTTGGCTTCAGAGGTCTGGGTTGACATTTTTGCTCCTCGTCGGGTCTGGCTGGGAAAGGGTGGAGGACTGTAAAAGAGAAGAGGGAGAGGTTAAAAGCACAAGGGAGAAAGGCAGGGGAAGGCACTGAAAAAAAGGCCAAAAAGAGGGGCAGGGGAAGGCACTGAAGAAGCCAAAAAGAGGCGGGGAAGCACTAAAAAGCCAAAAAGAGGCAGAAAGAGGGGCAGAGGAAGGCACTATAAAAGGCCAAAAAGAGGGGCAGAGGAAGGCACTATAAAAGGCCAAAAAGAGGGGCAGAGGAAGGCACTATAAAAGGCCAAAAAGAGGGGCAGAGGAAGGCACTATAAAAGGCCAAAAAGAGGGGCAGAGGAAGGCACTATAAAAGGCCAAAAAAGAGGGGCAGGGAAGGCACAAAAAGGCCAAAAAGAGGGGCAGTGGAAGGCACTAAAAAAGGCCAAAAGAGGGGAAAGGGCACTAAAAAATGCCAAAAAGAGGAGGGATCCTTCGCCAGCGGGTTCCGTGGTTCTGCTGGCCCGGAGGCCGAGGAGCAAACGCAACCGTGACCGAATCTCATTTCGTTCAGAAAGGCATCAGTTAGAACCCCAATAGCAGCACATAAGTAGAAAGGCCGAGGTCCAACAACAACCAATCATCACGAACCTCAGGCAAGACACTTGACCTTAGCCAAAAGGCCGAGAAGCGATAACCTGAACAGGGCCCCGTGCCGGCACCCACAGCTGGAAAAGACGGCCTGCACCACCCCTGCGTCCTCTCTTTCCCTCCATCCTAGCAGATTTGCATGGGTCTGCCCCCATGGGGAGGGGGGTTGGGGGCACCTTCGCACCTCTGCCCCTCCCTCCGGCCCAGTGAGATCAGCTGCTGCAGCTTCGTCCCACTGATTGACCCGACCCACCTAAGCACCTGACAGACGTAGTCCTAGTCTAATCAATTAACCGCTGGCTGTGACACTCACTCACTTGTCAGCCAGGCAGTCACTCACTGGCTGAAAACCACCATCAGAGGGAGACACAAACCAAGCCATGCAACCAGGCAGCACAACAGTCAACTGTAAATGCTACCATCAAACAACAAACACACTAGCACTTTAATTCTTCAGTGCGCCCTCAACTAGCATGTCCCTTCATGACGAAGGCCAGCCACACATGGCATGGCATGATGCCATATGACAGGTATAAAGGGGATATGGAGGCAAAAGGTGATCATTGTTGACCTTATTTGCATGTGCTTACCCAGAATCCCTTGTGGTTGTGGCAGCACCATGAGATTTCTGAGGGAAAAGCAAGCCTTGGCTTGTCTGGTGTCAGTAGATTGTTTAACAATGCTTCTGCTAGTCAGTAGCACACCACTAGAGGGTGCCCATATATAATGTTGTTTAAGAATGGCATCATGATTGAACTATTGCAAGTATTAATAACATTCCTATAGCTGTGAACACATTTATCTGTGACACAAGACAAAATTATACATTTATCACGAGTAATACCATCCATCCTAGCGACAACAAACGAGAGCTAACTGTATAATATCAGTTCTAAAAATTGTTTCTATGTGATTCCTGGTGCAGCAAATTTAAAACCCATCGAATGTGTTGTATTTTGCTGTAATTTGTTGTAATTTGCTAAAGGGCTTAGCAGTTGTTTAGATCTATTTATAATCTCAAGTGCATTTTAATAACCTGTTTCTTGCACATGCGCACGTAAATAAGTATATAAATGCCAAAAAAGCAATTCTTAATTACTAACGAAAACACAATTAAAATATATATTTATATAATGCATAAATATCAGTGTCAATGGGGAAAAAATATATAATGTAATACTTCCCAAATGTACAGCAGCAACCCAGGATTGCACTCTCCACTGTCTATTCTGAACCATGTATATGATGGGGTGGTTGCTCATCCAATGGGAAAGAAAAAAACACAAAATATTGCAGAATGATCCAATTATATGATGATAATGTGAAAATATCTAGTTTTGTACTTACTGGCACAAACAAGTTCATCTACAAAGATCTTTATTTCCATTATATCTAAAACCAAACAAAGGTGCACCAATGGGATATTATCTTCACAGAAACATTATAAAGAAAATCCAGAACACAGGACAATTTCTACTCGCGGGTTTAGCACTCGCTTCACGTATATTGTTTATCGCACCAACGCCGGTCACGATGACGTCACGTCTGCTCCCATTGGTTCACAGTCCGTTTTTCCGCCCTTGTTTCTATTTAAACTCACTCCTATGTTCACTCAGTGCCCGTTCAAAGAGTCACTGTTTGTTGCTCAGGGTGTTTGTGTTCAATGCTTTATTGCTTGTTTGCCTTCATTGTGTACCAGACCTCGGTTTGTTTATTGACCTTGCTTCTGTGCTGCCTGCCCGACCTCGGATTGTTTCTTGACCTCTCGCCCGTGCTGCCTGCACTGACCTCGGATTGTGTCTTGACCTTGCTCCCATGCTGCCTGCCTCACCTCTGTTTCTCCTGACCACGGTTTTCTGCCTCTGGCCCTGTATACCGTATTTGCTCGATTATAAGACGAATTTTGGATCTTATTGGGGGAAAAAAAGAAAAGGCCTGAATATAAGATGACCCTAATGGGAAAAAAATCAAAACCACTGTTTTTGTCATAAAAATAGTTTAATCATTAACATATAACAACCAGATTATCTGTAAAATAGCAAACTTCAAAGGGAAAAACAACAGTCTTTGTTTCTAGATTTTTTTAATCAATTATGACTGGAATGATATCATCATCGTCCTCCTCATCTCCTTTGTTTTCAGTGCTGCTCTGTGGTGTCTCATGCCACAAGATATCATCCTCTGTGCCATCCATGGCATTAGTAATGCAGCATTTCTTGAAGCCAAGAACAATACTGTCAGTAGAAATCTGGCCCCAGGCATGAAGGTACCCATTCACATATAAGAGTAATAGATAGCTTTTTAATTTTTCCTGTTGGAGTGAGGGTGTGATCATCAGAAAGGAGCCATGCATTGTACTGCCTTTTTAAATGGTCTTTAAATGGTTTATTAACCACAACATCCAGGACTTGTAACTGTGAGGTCATACCTCCAGGGATGATGACCAAATCAGTGTTCATCTTAGAAATTTGCTTTTTAACATTTGGGGTTAAATGTCCACTGAATGCATCAATGACAAGCATTCCTCTTTTTTTGCAACGGATTCCTTGTTGTCTTCCCCAAACAACTTTTAAGCCAGTCTATAACTAGACTTTCCTCCATCCACCCCTTCTCTTGAACTCAGACTATCACTCCTGATGGTACTTTTTCTTTTGGCATTGTTTTCCTTTTCAGAATAATGTATGGTGGAATCTTTGTTCCATCTGCTAGTGCTGCCAACATAACGGTTATTCGAGATTTTTCATTCCCAGTAGATTTTATGAGAACTGACTTCTCTCCCTTCTTGTGCACTGTAACATTACTTGGCATGTCAAAGAACACCGGTGTTTGATCTGCATTACAGATCTGACTGAGGGCATAGTCATGCTTTTTCCTTGGAGCAATCACAAAGCGTTGAAAGGAAAGGAGTTTTTCACTAAAGTCATTTGGTAGTCTTTGTGCTAAAGTTGTGCGTCGCCTCAAAGACAAACCATGTCTTAGCATCATCCTTCTGCACCATCCCATGCTGGCTTTAAATTCAGTTATTTTTAACTGTTTTGCAATTTCCAGTGCTTTTATCTGCATAGCTTCTCTGGTTACAGGGTATCCTTTGCTACGCATTTCACAGACAAATTTTTCTACCTGTTTTTCTACCAAGTTCTTCATGACGCCCAACTTTAGGGCCTTTGAAACCTTGCCTGGTAGACTGTGTGTTCAGGAGTTCTTTCTTCTGTGTCCGCCATCTCCTGACATTACACTCTGTGACACAGTACGTTCTGGCAGCTGCACAATTGTTTGTTTTTTTCTGCCTCGTTAATCACCTTAATTTTAAATTTGTCATCGTAGATCCTGCGTAAGAAATTTTTAGTAGATTTGCCTTTTCCTTTCGCTTTCTCTACTGGTGCCACTCTTGAAGGCTCTCCTCTGGAAGTTTGGATTAAACTCTGGGGTGACGCCATCTTATCTGGTACGATGGTCTGTAATTTGTTGCACATGTCTCTCTCTCCAGGGGTCTGAGCAGCCACTTTTGTAAATATTGGCAGATGTGTGCCAATCCGTATCGCACAGTAGCCCTGTGATGGCGCATCTGGAGTGGCTGAGTTGGCAGGGGCCATGAAGGGCATTAAGTGGTGGGGCTTACCTACCATGTACTCGCGCATAAAGCATGACATGCGGCAACCTGGTGAACCCTAGGAGAGGACGAACCAAGAATGTCGCTGGCCCTTCTGATAGCCCATCGTCCACTGAGACAAGAGTGGAGTCTCTAGGGGTCACCAAAGCTGTGGTTGGTTTAATGCGTTTAGCAGGGCCTGCTGAAACTTTTGCAAGAAAAGACTCAATGGAGCTGGAGAATTTGGTTTCAAGCAAAAATGACAAAAATGCATCCTGGGGATTTTTTTTTTCAAAATCAAAGTTTTATTCAAATTTTCAAAACAAATGGAGGGGGGCAGGGATACAGAAAGGAAAAAGAGGGGGGTAGGAATATGGGGGGAATCAGGTATCCACGGCAAGAGACAATGGCATGCAAGATCACAAATCCAGTTACAGAATACAAGTACAGGTGCCGCCCAAAACACGAGATAGCAAGTAGCGGTACAAAATAACCAGCATAAGAAAAATGGAGGAGACAGAACGAGAAGTCCGGACAGGCCACAACAGGCCCCAGAACAGAGCAGGCAAGAGCATCGGCCAGTCAAGCAAACAGGCAATACAGGGCGAGACAGGGCTACTACACATCGTGCCCAACAACCGAGGACAACCAATAGAACCACGTGGCCGTATAGACCTCTCTAAGTTTCGGAGTCGAGGTGGAGAGATCCTCAACCCTCCTGATTTCCTCCACCCTTGCCACCCAGTCCTGATGAGAGGGAGGGCGAGGTTGTTTCCAATGTAGGGGTATAAGGCTTTTAGCAGCGTCAAGGAGATGTCGGACCACTGACCGTTTTTAATGTGAGATCGAGTGGGAAGTGTGTTGCAGGAGCATGGGCAGCGGCCGGAAAGGGGGGGGGGGTCTGATAGCTCAAAATCACCCAGTGGATCTCCTTCCAGTAGGGTGTAACAAGGACAGGACCACCATATGTGCAACATCGTGCCCACATCTCCACCGCACCTCCAACACCTATCGGATGTACCCGGGAACATTCGATGGAGCCGCTGCGGCATTCTGTACCAGTTCGTCAACAGTTTATAATTAGTCTCCTTAGTGTCTTAGTCTCTCTAGAGCTCTTGTGGGTGAAAACAAAAATTTTGTACCAGTCCTTGTCGGAGAGACGAGTGTAACAAATGGCCTCCCAGGTCCACAGAAGGGCGGTCGCGTCATGGAAGTCGCAGTCAAGAGTAAGGAATAGAGCAGGGAGATGGTCCTCCCCGATGGGTAAGCCCCCCGTGCACAAGGTCTCAAAGCCCGTTAAGGGCCGGTGAAGACGGTCCCCATGCAGCAAGGTAGAAAGGTAGTGCCAAATTTGGTGGTATGTGAAACGCTCTGACCACGTAGGATCCCGTCCCGGTAGCAACGAACCCAGAGGCAGCAGCCCGTCTCCCTCTAGCAGCTCCCGGACCCGGATAGGGGCAGGAACCCCAAGGAAGTCCAGCCGACCCACCCCGCGCCCCGGAGCAAAGTCCGGGTTCCCCCAGAGGGGTAGCAAAGTTGGCGGCACGGTAGAAAGGCGGGCGCGCTGACCCACCTCCCTCCAAACTGCCAGAGTCGCTAAAATGAAAGGGTGCGAAATCCCGCCATGGCCACCACTTGGGCCCCACAAGGCATGGGACACGCAGCCCCGCAGCTCACCAAGCTCTAGATCGACCCATGGCTTAGCGAGGGGACCAAGGGCATTCCACTCCAAGATGCGAAGCAGGTGGGCAGCACGGTAATACCCATGGAAGTCAGGCAAGGCGAGACCGCCCGCGGCCTTGGGCCTCGTGAGTTGGGAGAACCGAGGGGGCAGGGTGACATTTAAAATCTCAGACTTCGAATAGTTGATCTTAAGGTTAGATAGCTTGCCGTAGAGACGAAACGCCTCAAGAATATTCGGGAGCGTAACAGAGCGTAAAGAGCTCTGTGGTGAGATCCGATAGCAGCTTTGATCTGGAACCGCCTAGACGATTGATATAACGGACGGCAGACACGTTGTCCATCCGAAGCACCAGGGAACAGTGAGACACGCCCTTGGTGAAACTGCGGATGGCTAAGGATCCTGCTATCAAAATGACTGCCGAATTGAAATTCAGTCAATAGTCAGTTCAGGGACTAACAAAGATGGCCGCCACAGATCCTTCATAACGCGAGACGAGGATGCAATAGAAGAAAAGGACACCAAAACAGATGGCGAAAACACTGTTACAAGAAAGCGAAGGGGAATAGCAGGGAAAGGATACTGAAAAGGATGAAAAAGGGCACAAATGAAGGGAGACCCCCCAAAAATATAATATAATACAATAATAATATCAGAAAAAAACACCAGACATGCTAACCTGTCTGTATGCTGTTCTGTGATTGGTGCTATAACAAGTTTTTGTTTACCTTCCCTTTGCTGCTAGTCGGTGAGAGCCTTCTGTCTTGCTGTAAAATTAAAACATCATCTATGTATCTCTTCCATAGCACCAGGTTTGCTCCAAATGGGTTATTGCTCCAAATATTTTGAGCCTCCCAAAGCACTTTTTTGTTGCAGATCTATTACAACTTTTAATGATACATCACTTGCTTGACTCTTCTTTGAAGGGGTACCAGCACTTTTGTCTTGTGGTTGGAGTGGGATGCTCCACCTTTAATGCTTGAGCTACCTGAGAGAGGCTATTGTCCGTCATCTGGTTACAATTAGGGATTATTCTAGCTTTAGTGTAGAGATAATCTAAATTTTATTAAAGACAGGAGGCGAATATTTGCATCAACTTCTTTACTCAAAACCTCCAGCAGCAAAGAAATGGTTAATAAAATTGAAACAAAACACCAATAAGAAACAGTCAGAGGTCATAAGCCCACAAAGTAAACCACTTCCTCTTCTTTGATGTACCGAACGGTAGCACACCGATGAACAGTGTAGAAAAAAACGGAAAAGAAAGAACCCAGGAAGGACCAAGGCACTCTGGATCCAGACGACATCCCAGTAGGATCATGCTAAAAGAAAGAAAAGACATCGTGAAAGTAAACTGTACATGGAACAGCAATCCAAACAGAGCCATATATTACACCAAGTAAAAAGGTCAATAAATACAATGTAAAAAACACAGCGTAAAAGACCATGCCCTCAAACATAAGGGAAGGGCAAAAGAAACAGGGAGGGAAATATTCGCCTTCTGTCTTTAATAAAATTTAGATTATCTCTACACTAAAGCTAGAATAATCCCTAATTTTATGGCAAGACAGGAGGCTTCATATTTGCAGTTTTAAAGCTAACGTAATAGAACAGAAGCAACGTGAGACAAATAATGAAACGTACGAAAAGTCTATTCCCTGGACCAGTCCGCCGCAGAAAGCATATCTGCAAGGGAACCACCACAGTCTAAAGCCGCAAAAGCTGCAGCGCCCCTAACCGAATGGGCACCAAAACAACTATTCACGCCCGCGGCCTGAAGAACCCACCGAATCCAACGGGCCACGTAGGAACTGAAACCGGTCGGAAAGGACTGACATAAGATATGAACAAAGGACCGCAGAACGTAAACCAGCCGTGGCTGAAATATAAGCACGGCAACAACGGACAACACAAAGGCGAGGACGTTCGGGGGAAAAAAGGGGTAGGACACGGATGGAGATTTGGATTTGGTTCTACGAGAAACTGAGGCCACCCTGCCCTCAGGTGAAAAGGAGAAAGACTCCATACTAAAAGCAGTAACATCCGAACCTCTCCGGAAAGAGATCAGACAAAGTAAGAGAGCCAGCTTAGCCGAAAGTTGACGAAGGGACAGAGAGTCATTATCGGGCCAGGATTCGACAAAACGAATAACAGTAGACACGTCCCAGAAAGTGGAATACCTCGTAGATGGAGGACGAGAGATCCGGATGCCGCACGTAAGACGGCAGAGCATGGGATCCTTACCTATGGGCACACCAGCGACAGGAACATGAGCTGCCGAAATGGCAGAGCAAACCACATTGATAGAACGATAGGACTTACCTATGGAGAAAAGATGGACCAGGAAGTTCAAGACCATCACCAGTGGCGCTGTAGAGGGATCAAGATGTCGCCCCCCTGAGGACAGCCACGTCTGGAGAAATGCATCCACCGCTAGGGACGCTGGATCCGGTAACCAACTGAAGAAATCCTTCGCTTGGCAATTGAGGCAGGAAGCGAAGAGGTCCAACACTAATGGACCCCAAATCAGATCCAGAGCATGGAAAGCGTTGTGTCGAAGACGCCAGTCGCTTGCATCCCGCCAGTGTCTGAAAAACCAATTCGCGACCAGATTGTCTTGACGGAGAGATGATGATTCAGGCAATATTGATAGAGCTCTGTGGTGAGATCCGATAGCAGCTTTGATCTGGAACCGCCCAGACGATTGATATAACGGACGGCAGACAAGTTGTCCATCCGAAGCACCAGGGAACAGTGAGACACGCCCTTGGTGAAACTGCGGATGGCAAAGGTTCCCGCTATCAATTCTAGGCAATTGATGTTGAAGCCCCGTTCCTTGTCCGTCCACAAACCGCCAGTGGCGGAGTCTCCGCAAACCGCACCCCAGCCCAAGAGGCTGGTGTCGGATTCCAGATAAAAATCTGGGGCATGCCCAAAGATAATTTTGGTCCACTAGGGGGCGCTTGTGTGTTGGGTCGGTTATCCAATTTGAAATATAAAACAAGGAGGTTTATGATAGTGTAATATGTCAAATAAAATTTTAGATATGGTAAGTGGTGTATATGCACTCACACTTTTAACTGGATTATCAGGCTTTATGTATAAACCCTCCACGTTCCTCGTGTGGAGTATATGTGGAAAAAGCAGAGATGAAAAAACACAATGGTGTAGTATTTCAACAGGCTTCTGGCACGCCAGAACAGATGTACACTTACAGTTAGTGACTGATGTGTCTGGCGTATATCAGTTGAGTTTCTTCAGTCCTTCCCCATCGCATGCTTGTATATGGAAGTTTTCATATGAACTAGTCCACCAAGGGTATATCAAAAAATAGGACTTTATTTTGGGCAAATGCCCAGTATAATCGAGAACACTGTGTGTATAGGATATACCTATATCACTTTAAAAATCAAAATAAATGAATAAGTTAAAAAATAATTAAAAAGTACAAGAAAGTTCCGGATAGTAGTAAAATCAAATACGTAAGGGGACGGGAGCTCAAACCGTCCTTCCGTCTCAACGCGTTTCGCCTGTATAGCGGCTTCCTCAGGAGTGTTTGGTATGCTGTCTTGCCGGTCTTCTTATCCTCATGGGGGGCGCCATCTTTGTTGTCTGACGTCAGTACGTCCTCCTCTCAGCGTCTCCCGTGAGTCCTTCATTAGGTTTTTCTCCGTGTGTTACTGCCCTCCTCGTCCGTCCCACTCGGCTTCCGGCAGTGTTTTCGGTAAGTGTACAATACGAGAAGTGGGGGAAAAAAACGACAGTTACTACTTGTCCCGATAATCGGGTAACGATGGGGTTTCATTTTTCTTTTTACTCTAGGTACGTTTTTCATATGGAGTGTGGGCATTATATCGGGAGATGATCGCCTTGGGGAACTCAGAATCTGGACATACGTTCCATGGATGAGATGTACCTACATCCCAGATGAAAATTAAGAAGGGTTAAGTGTATATGGACAATAAAAATAAAGATAGAAATGGGCAATCTAAATGAAAAAATGGGCATTAGAAATAAGAATGAAAATCCCAACAATAGAAATACCGATATTGGGAATGTGTATGTTATTAAAAGAAGTGCATATAAAAAATGAATATACAAAAGTTTGTGTCTTCTTTCTGGTTATGTACTGTGTGTTGTGTGTAGTATGTAGTGGTGATTCCAGGTATATATCTATCTATATGATGATTATGGGTCTGGTGTGGTATAGGAAAATATATAAAAACTATATAAAAAATATATATACAATATACAAAAAATATATATCTAAAAAAATATTGGGAAATATATAATTAATTTATTTATTATTTTAATATTAATAATGACAATGATTCTTTTTATATATGTGCTAAGATGTCAAGTTCCATATTAAGGCCCCCTTTTTTAAAAGTTTTTAATTTAAAAATCCACTCAGTCTCTCGTCTTGACAGGTTTTCGAATGTATTACCCCCTCTCCAATTAGGGGGGACCCAATCTATGCCAATAATTTTTAAATTGTCCATTGTGAATTTTGAGCAAGTGTTGCAGTGTCTTGGGACGCTGTGTTTGGTGTTCCTGTTCCTTATGTTCCCTATGTGTTCTAAGATCCTCTCTTTCAGTGGTCTCGATGTTCTGCCCACATATTGGATCCCACATCCACATTCTAGTAAATATATTACGTTTTTGGTAGTGCAGTTGATAAAATGTTTAATAGTGTATGTTTGGCCTGTGGTGGATCCTATAAATTGATCTATTTTCCTTGGCAAAAAGGTACACATTTTACAATGTCCACACTTGTGGAACCCTTTTGGTTTTTCGCCTAAAAAGGAATGCATATTTTTCTTGATAGCATTTTTTGGTAAAGTGCTCGGTGCTAGTAAAGTTTTAAGTGATCCCGTTTTCTTAAAAATAATTTGTGGCTTTTCTGGTATTATGTTGCCTAGGACTTCATCGCTCTTCAATATGTGCCAGTGCCTCTCCAGTATTTTCTTAATTTGGTGTGCTTGGGTGTTATACTGAGTAAAAAAAGAAAAACTGAAATCCTTTGGTGTTTTTGTGTCCGTTTCTTTCCCTGTTAATAGCTGAAGTCTATTCATGTTTCCCACTTGTTGCAGGCTGCTTTCTAACCTCGCAATGGGGTACTTTTTCTCAATGAATTTTTGCTTCATTTCTTTTGCCTTTTCTTCGAAATCTTCATTTTTAGAGCAGTTCCTTCTGATTCTCATTAGTTGGCCCTTTGGTATGTTGTTAAGCCATCTGGGGTGATGGCAGCTTGTGTAATGGATATATCCATTTCTATCGGTTGGTTTTGTGTAGTTTCTTGAACCTATAGTGTTTCCTTCTGAAAACAATTCCACATCTAAGAATTCAATCTTTTCTTTCTGGATGTTAGAAGTGAATCTTAAATTAAAATTATTATTATTTGTGTACTGTATAAATGCTTTTAAATTCTCTTCCGTCCCTTTCCAAATTATCAAGATATCACCAAAGATAGCCCGGCCATTCCATGCTTCCATGTGGTGTAACCATCACCTCAACTCCAGTTGTACTTTGTCTGTAAGATGAATTAGTTGGTCATAGGAACCCGAGCGACGGAGGCATGACGTTTTTAAACGCTGCATCGCCCGGTAGTGAAGAGGTCCCGGAAATATGGCTTGGATGGAAGCCAAGCCAGATCCCGCAAAGACACGTACGGACGTCAGAGTAACCGGATGTCCCTTTTGATGGTCGAGAGCTTTGTCTGTGGAAGGCGTAAGACCGCCTCCACCGAGTCCACCGTAAACCCCAGAAATTGGATCGATTGAGTCAGTTGTGACTTTGCCTCGTTGATCACAAAGCCCAAAGATTGAAAAAGGCAAACCGTGAGAAGGGTATCTTGGGATAGGGCAGACTGGCTCCGAGCCATCAGGAGAACATCGTCCAGATAGACAATGCCACAGGTCGCCCTGCCATCGAAACTGAAGAAATTTCCTGTCGTCTGCGTGGACCGGCACCGCCGGGTAGGTATCCTTCAGGTCTAATCTTGAAAACCAGTCCCCTTCTTGCACCAGGTCCCTTAGGAGATGGATGCCCTCCATCTTGAAATGGCGATAGACGACGAAGGAATTGAGCGTGCGGAGATTGATGACCGGACGGAACTCCCAAGTCTTTTTCTTCACTAGAAAAATACTGCTTATGAAGACCGGAACCCCCGACGATGGCTCTATCGCGCGTTTGTCTCGAAGGGAGGTCAACTCGGCATGAACTTCAGCATGCGCTACCTCGGAGAAGCAAATGGGACACGGGGGACCGGTGGAATTCTAGGCGAAAGCCTTGGACACACTGAAGAACCCAAGGGTCCTGAGTGAGATGCAACCAAGCTTGGGAAAAATACATCAAACGACCGGCAAAAGGAATGTGAGGTAACATTAAAGAGGGTCTTACCTGAAGAACCTCTTGATCTGGAGGAGACTCCTCTACCCCTGGTGGCGCCTCTGAAGAAGGGAGAGCTGAATTGGGGGCGTTGTCCCGCCGAGCCCTCCTGAAACCTGAGCCTGTTGCCTTGCTGGTGGCACGGCCCCTCTGCCGACAAGCTCTCCCCAAAAAAACGATCCCAGGATCTGAAAACCTTCCGCATTGAGGTCTGTGCCTTGTTCAGGGAGGTAAACTCAAAGTATGCGCGACAGACGCATACAAACCCCCGCTGCCCACCCCACCACCTTCCGGCTGCAGCGGAAGGAGATGTCAACCCGCTGCCCCGGCAATACAGCAGGGAAGCACCGTTATGTGTGTGTGTAATGGGATTTCTGGAATGCCTTATACAACTATATGCCACTCTGGCATTTAGGGGGTTAAAATGCATATTATGGGGCAGAGTGGCATATAGGGAGGTATAAGGCATTTCAGGAGGCAGAGTGGCGTTAAGCCTTAAATGCCTTATACCTTCCTATATGCCCCATAATATGCCTTTTAACCCCCTAAATGCCAGAGTGGCATATAGGCATATTCTGCAGACCTGAATGTTTGAAATATTTGACCAGTTTTTTTGCATTGGTCAACAGATCAGACAGTTCAGATATCTTCAAAACGTCTGGGGCAAATACGCTGGACAGAATGACGTTCAGGATGTGCCCGTTGCAGTTCAGCCTGGTGTATCCAAGCAGGGCAGCAATAATGTTGGCTCC
The DNA here is from genome assembly GCA_009364415.1 of Spea multiplicata. Lineage (NCBI taxonomy): Eukaryota > Metazoa > Chordata > Amphibia > Anura > Pelobatidae > Spea > Spea multiplicata. The sequence goes on from VKOC01000681.1 coordinate 49,096, forward strand.
GTGGTCAGTGACAAACACAACACGGCCAACTAGTGACGTGTCTATTCCAAAAGCATTGAGTTTCTGGAACAGTAAGTTCCTGATCCTCTCTCCTGTTTTTGACACTTTTTGAGCTGCAAACCGAACTCTCGAAACGAGACTAAAGTCATTGTTGGTGTAATGAATGGTGCTAGATATGAATGATGTTTTACAGTAATCCTCAGTCCATATATCTGTTCTAATGGCACATCCATATGTTTCAATGATGGGCTTCATCTCCATTGCCACAGATGCCTGCAGTGCCTGTGCTCTACCCTTGACATGTCTGGATACAGTGGTTGGGTGAGGCACAGCATCTTTTACAACAAATCTGCCATATTTAGCAGCTATATTAACAAAGTGTTGAACTATGTCAACAAAGCCATTCCCGGCAACAAAGTCATATGGCCGAATGTCTCTACAGCAAAGTTAGACACATTTCTCGGTAGTATCTTGTTTAATATGTGCAGGAAGAAATGCTTTATCTTTGATGGACAGCTTACTTTGACCCGGGAGAAGGGAGCAGCTATGTCGCCCCAACCCAGAGGTGCCAGATTTGTGTCCGTTGTATGTTAATACTTTTGCACATTTGTTGCAACATACAAAGTCCAATTCTTTTCCATTTTTGTCAGTAACAATGGAGAAATTTGTACACATGTCAGACTTGCCTTGCTTTGGTTTTGAATTATATAAACCTGTTTTAATCTTCTTTTCAACTTCATTTGTTGACTCCATTCCCAGTGAAGACTGTAGGAACAATATTTAGGTGAGCACATTAGAACAGGGTGACCAGATATTGAAAATGAAAAACTAGTACACCCATAACCCATTAAAAAATTCCCCAAATAATTTGCCATACGAATAGTGGCCGTTGGTGGGTAATTCCAATAGGGGTTCACAATATATACATTTTGAAAATGAAGTGTACATTTACGACGCAATGTACAGGTTAAAATACATTTCCGTAAATTTACCCTAAAGACCCAATCAACCATAACTGGCCCTAAATTAACCATAAACAGATCATCAACCATAACTGTCCCTAAATTAACCATAAACACATCATCAACCATAACTGCCCCTAAATTAACCCCCACCTCCCCTAACTTTCAGCAGCCCAAATATTAACTTGATACTTACTGTTAGTTGAGTTGCTGTGCAGTGTGGATGCTATAAGGAAAGGGGTGGAGCCAATCATCAGCTATGACTGCAGGAAGGGACTGGGAAGTAGAAAGTTAGCCCCGCCTCCCCTCTCGCGTCAATCACTGGGGAGGGCGGGGAGACTCCGGGCTGGGCGGTAAGTGTCTTGGCTGGGAGCTCCTCCACCGTTCGCACAGCATTTACTGTGCAAACGGAGATCAAATTAGCGGCTTTAGCAAGCACGGCAGCAATTGAGCCAAATAGGGTCTTTCTATGGCACGTGCGATAGGCATAGGCAGGCTACATCAGGGGACAGGAGGCTTCATGGCACGTGAACCCCAAAGCGCAAAAAAAGAAAAAAATTGCAAAATTCCTCAAAAATCCATTTTAATCTAAATTGGGACCGGCAGGTACATTGTCTGACTGCCCGCAACACCCGAAAAACCTGAGGCCAAATATGATGTTGCTTCTAGGAGACAATTAATTCCCATGTTTATAAAGGTATCATACAGGATAATGTCATGGTGGCTGTCTGCCATCTGTAGCACAGTAGAAGTTCTGTAATGCAGCAGGGCAATGACCCTAAACAGATATGAAACAGTGTTAGAGCTATTATAGAAAAAAGAAAATCTGCCTTTTGGAGTGGCCCAGTGAGAGCCCTGACCTTAACCCGTGAAAGATGAAGAATAGCATCAAGAGAGCTGTTAAGCAGCTTAAGCAGTTCTGTAAGGAAGAATGGTCTAAAATTCCTACTGGCAAATTGGGCAGGTCTGAGTTTCCGTAACAGTGCCATATTCATCACTGCTACATTTCTCTTCATTGTCATAACAATGTTATCACAGCCAACTGAACAAAAGATTTAGTGAGCAATCCATCACACTGTATGTGATTCTCCTTGTCAGTATGATTATTATTAAATGCACAAATATATTATTTGTTTATCTTATAAGCATTATGGTAACGCACCTCACATGATTAATAATCATGTGGATATTTAGGTGGATTAATAATTTCCTATATACATTTTTTAAATGAAAAAAAATATCTAGATGTTCAAAACAGATGTCAGCATATCACTATGTTCAAGATAGATGTCAATAGCGTTTTAAATGCTTCCACTGACATCATTGCTTCTCACTTGTAACAGCTGTTGCTGTTCATCCAACGTCCTCTTAAAGGTGTTAGACTTTTTCAGAATCAGAAAAAAAAAACTTCTCAATGGCTTTATTGTTGTCACATTCTTTAATTATGTGTTTGTTAGCTCTTAAGTTACAGTTAGTGTTTGGCATAGGGAGAAGACTAGGATATAATGAGAGGAGATTTGCCTAATAAGGGTAGGTTTAAATGCCATTTTTGTCATTGAGCATTAGCGCCATATATTGTCCTTTGTTCACCTCAATAAGCAATGTTTTCTGCACCAGTCTTTCTTTCACTGGCTCATAGGTCTTGCGTATTCACAGGCAAATAAACACTTTGAGATACTGGGAGCAGGAGTGGTGTCATTAATTGAAACCGTTATTTCCCAAAAATACAGTACTATTCCTTTAAAAAAGCAGAATGGATGTTGAGGACAAACTACACTTGTGATGGCCAGGAGTCAAAGTTCTATTTCTCTATTCATTATAGTGGAAGAATCTTAATCATAGAAATTATGAAGATAGTGCTGTAGCCTTTGTTCACATTTTGAGACTGATACCTACAGATAAGTGTGGGTAAAACCTCTTGAATTCCCTTTTGATAATGGTTTGTAAAATGAATAGATACCAATGATTTTAAAAGGCATAGATGTATAAGGGAATATGTTTACCTGGAAAGATGGTTATTTAATACATGCATTTGCGATTACACAAGTACAACAGCCCAAGATGAAAGCATAGCATTGTTCAAAATATCTTAGTAAGTCCCCTTCAGGATAATAAGACATTTTGGACAATGCTATGCTTCCAACTTTGTGGGAACAGTTTGGCAAAGGCCTATTCTAGCATGAGTGTGCCCCATTGCACAAAGGAAGCTTAGACTTGGTTAGATGAGTTTGACTGCCTCACACCGAGGCCTGATCTCAACTCCATTGAACACCTTTGGGATAAACTGGAACGGAGATTGTGAGCCAGGCCTTCTTGTCCAACATTAGTGCCTGACCTCACAAATGCTCTACTGTATGAATGAGCAAATATTCCCACAGAAACACTCCAAAGTTTTGTGGAGGGCCTTCCCAGAAGAACGTAAGCTGTTATAGCTGCATAGCAAGGACCAACTACATATTACATTACCAACTACATATTAATGTCTATGTATTTAGAATGCAATGTCATCAAAGTCCCTGTTGGTGTAATGGTCAGCTGTCCATATAGTCCAAAATTTTTGTCCATATAGTGTATATTCCACATTAAGATATCTGATATATTTGCTTTTTTCCTTTTTTTTTTATTATTTCACATAAAACTGGTTTTGTCGTTAGTAAAAGGGAATATACCTTTGTAACAAATATGTATCAGCAAGGTCATTTGTGTGTTACATGCCAGATCCCACTGCTTTCTGGGAATTGCGGGAGGTCATCCCCATCAGAAGTGCTGAAATCCTTCCTGTATACAGTTAGCTTGCCAGCAAGATACCTCTATTTCAGTCTATCCCCAAAACATTATTTTAATGCCATTATTTTTATATTTTTAACTTTAGTAACGCAAGATGTTGACTAAACCAACTGATGCCAATAACCCATGTTTTGTCATGAATATGCCACACTGACAAGGGGTAATGGTTAATCTGTAGTATTACTGCTTCCATGAGAGCTCAAGTGGTTATGGAGAGATAGCAGCCTGTGTCTGTCTCTCTCCGTCCCTGTGGTGCTATATTTATCATGACATGTGGCCATAAATGGCTTGGACTGGGGCTCTGACATTCCAGTGACAGCAGGCATTATTTTTGCACTGGACCCTGAAGTCCAGTCTGTAGTTCTGGTCTCTGCATACCCTTTTGCTGAATTCTTCTTTCTGGATTTTTTTCTTACTTACCATACCTGGACTGACATTATTTGCCTGCACTAAGGTAGGTGTGACATTTAAATGTTTCACTCTTCAATTACACATTAAATCTCAGCGCTGTCTGTGGTTTATGTGGACCTCTATGTTACACACCGTATAACTGTTGTGTTTCCAAGTGTCTCCTATTTGGCAGAGAGTATTAACTACTAAACCAAACTCTCAGCTGAATGTCTATATTATATTTCACTATGTTGGTTTGAATTAAATGTTATTATTATTATTATTATTGTTTTATATGGCGCCAGCATTTTCTGCAGCACTGTACCATAGGTTCTTTCCATGTTAAGCTTCATTTGTAAATGTCAGCGAAAACTGAACTTCATGTCAGTCTAATGAGAGCACTCTCAGGCACAGCCAGACATCTACACAGTGCCAACACTGGTGACATTACGGACTTGTGTCATGGAATACAAAGTTTGCTTGTGTGGGCGATCATATAATTCTTTTTCCACCATTAACATATGAGTGCCATATTTCCATTTTACTTCAATTTTTTCCTATCCTGTTCACTAACTCCAATGATGTTTGAATGTGCAGGGGACATTAATTCCTGGCATGTTAAAGGTGGGTTAAAGGCATACTGACTATATTTTGGCATTAGCTTTGATTCTTTTGCTTATGACAACTTCAATGCCCTGTTTGTGCCGCCACCAACCCTACAGTAGATAAAATACTTTAATATGGAGACATGCTTTATTACATTACTTTTTAATTAAATTATATTAATTCATGTTTAGATAATGTTTTGGTACAGAGGAAGAAGAGGAACCTGTCACCCATCATGTATCACCCTACAGTTTCTGGAATGTCAGTGTACATATAATTTAAAGCTTATTTGCTGATTTACATATTTACAAAGAACAGTTTATGGTATATTGAGTCAGAGCCATAAAATTACTAATTATTGCTGATAATATTCCAAAATAAAACTAAATATTAGTTTGGGCCATAAGTTGTTCTTTGTACTTCACACTTCTTTCACTGATTTCATATTTGGAGTCAGAATATTAAGAAAAAGGTGAGCTGCATGTAGGGAGACTTTGAGCTGCTGAGGGGTGCCGGCTGCCAGGTCTTGTTTTATATTTGAAAGTCGTTGCCTATAGGAAGAGGCACCAGAGGCATATTCTGAATACGTCAGTGGAAAGTCCAGCCCAGCCTGTGGTATAACATTGTGTTCTTTATAGCACACACAGAGACTTTATGTAAGATAGGATTTAGATGTGAAAATGTTGATTTAATGCTGCCGTCTCATGCTCTCTTTCAGCTGACTCTTATGAAACAATAAGAATAATATAATGCATTACAATGATAGTACCTATTATACATCTATATATGTGCTGTAGAAAATATCATGTTATACAAGGATATAAAGTATCCATATAGTATGCCATTTTAAAAGTGAGCAATGAATGTAAAGTTTAAGAAATGTTTATTGGTGCACACATTGTTGCCTTCCATGGGGGAAGTGTGAATGTGGCTCATGTATTTTGTAGGTTATTTACCCATGGCCCCTGTATGCAGGAGGAGAGTGAACATAGCACATTTGGGCTGTGTATTCACCCATACACATTCACCCATTTACCAGTTCACTCTTTTACATAATATGATTTGTCTTTGTTATAAAACAAATACAGACTAACACGTAACTTATCACATATCTAGTATGAATTACCTAAGTATTTTTTTACCATCCTAAAAGCAATAACCGATGGCCATGAAATTCTGTTTCTATGTAAAACGTTTCACCTTTTAGTAAATCTGTCTTGTACAAGTATTCCCTAGTTTAATAACACGGCTCAACCATTCCAGGCTACCAGGGCTGGATTAACACCTAAGGCTTTCCTAAGCACAGATATTGCATAACTCCTTATGAAGACTGTCAGAGAGTCAAGATTCACTGTAACAGGATATACTAAAGAAAACTCTACCATACCTGATATTGATATGTCAAGGATCATTTGAATAAAGATGTCCTCCTCTGGAATACTTTATAATGCCATCAATTAACCTTTGGGGCTTGTTAGGAACGTGGTAGAAACTGTTGCTGAAGCACAAATGTGAAACTGCACAGGACTTGGCCGGATTACATATTTAGTAGAACTTCTTATATATTATATAGTGATTTACAAAATCATCAGTATCCCGAAGAAAGAGATGCATCTCTATCACTGAACACCAACCTAAATGTCTTGCTTGTCTCACTGTGATGTACTTGGCACCCATCACTATTATTATTGTTTTGTTTGATAGTTACATACTTCTAATTCTAGCCGTTTAAGTGTTCTATTTCCTTTCCCCTAAATAACATCATGGATATGTGCCATTATAATTGCAATATCATGTGAATTTGACAGCGAAAGAACATTTAACCCTATTTACACAATCAGCATGCCATTGATTTACAGAAAAATAAATATGTGGATTCATATTTACTTTCATACTCATCACTATGTATATATCGTATATGTCCCAATAGTAAAGTATGGTGGAGGGAGCATCATGCTCTAGGGCTGATTTGCTGCCCCAGATTATCATTGTTTGTGTGTTATTGGCTTAAGCACATTGTGTTTATACTTGTGCATTAGATGTAGATCAGATCATTCAACTATTAATGCAGAAAACCAGTAATTCCAAAGGGTTCATTTACTTTTTTGCCACTGTATATTCTCGCAATGTCTGATAGAGAACCATGTGCAAGACAATATCCTATGATAACTGAGCTGGCTGATTGGCATAACAGGCAAATGCCCATTTTTGCTTAGGCTGCCAATGTAGTGCTATAGCACATGGCCTCATGCTGGACATTCAGGGCCATATGCTACATCTAGTTTAGACAGCTGATGTAAAAGCGTAGGTTGTGGCTGCATACGTATGGTGGCAGGAAAGGTCCAGGGCTGGTTTTTATTCCTGCTCCTTGATTGTGAGCTTATTTAAAAAAAAAAATACAAAACTAAAATAACTTTTTCTAATAACAATATTTTTTGATCACTTTAATTGTATTATACAGGGGATTTGTATGGGGTGTTTATATATACACTTCTATCAAACGCTGCATCTTTGTATACAAAACAAAAACAGCAGTGTTGGGTCTCTTGGAACACAACTTAATTAATTGACAGTTGACCATTTCAATGCAGATGGGTGTACAAACACTTTAAGGGCGAAAGTAGTTGACAATATTAGAGGTCTGTTTATTCGTATACATATGTATAGCAGTGTACTTTTAGAATAATATCTAGGTACCTTGTAAAAGTATTTACGCATGGAAAATGTAAGCACATATCTTACATCGTTTCCGATTGCACCTGACCTGACTCTATACACGGCTTTGGGACACAACACATTATGTGCATATCAAACATAGTTTAGTCCCATTTTAGTACTGCTTTCTTTTGTTAGACTCGAAAATGAACAGCATAAAACAGAGGGGTTTTGGGAGCACAAACCCCTTGGCCCTCTTTCCTACTCTGTTCCACTTTTCTTGTATCTCAAACTGTTTGAAGGGTATAAACATATCACGATGTTCTACATCCCTAAAACTCACTAATTTTGCCATTATTATGAATTCATTTATATAGCACCAGCATGTTCTGTAGTCCTGTACAAAATATTTATAAGCTCCAAGCATCATATTCCTTTACAATTTTATTATGTCTCAAACCCTTCTTGGGCAATACCCTAATACCAAACCATACGTAGAATTTTGAGTTGCCACGTGAAGCTTTTTTTAATTGATTACAACAGGATATTTAGAGTAAGTTCAAGCAGTATTCAATCTGTGGGTCCTTTATGTGTTCTTTTCCATGTGTCCTCTATATGCGATGTTTTTGACAAAACCTGAATAATGTTTATTAAATGTGTTGTGGAGCTGTTTTATTACTGGGCTACTTTGGCTGGGATTGCCCTCCTCGGGCTTAATGTTACAGTGAAACAAAATATCATAACATTTAATGAGATAAGTATGTGTATCTCTGTAAACTAGTAAAATAACGATGCAGCACAAAAGAACCTAAAACCAACTGATTGAATGAATGGCCCTAACTAAACATCAATCTAATAATATTCATTTTAATGTCTCTCTCTCTCTTAGTGTGAACAGTGAACAGGTAGCAGGATGTCTTTGCCCTTCTACCAAAAACGTCATCAACACTATGACCGTGGGTATCGTAGCACAGACCTCCAGTCTACTATGAGCCAATACCAACACCAAGAGATGCGCCAGTCGGCGTCCCACAGCAGCCAACTGGGGTAATGAACTCAACTTAGCATATATATCTTACTATGTGTCATAAGATACTGCTTAATTGGTCACTGGATATGTCATACCAGCAATGGACGAATAATGTGTCCATCTGCATTAATTTATAACAAAATAATAACCTAAAGCTAACCGGCTAACTTTAGTTGTATTAAATACACATGCTTTCTTATAGTTAATATGGTCCCATCAGTGCATTTAGAATACTATTGTGTAAACCTAGTTTAATTTTGTAAATTGTATGTTTTATCGTCATATAAAAAATACCTATATGAGGGATTTTGTAAGTTTAAAGTAAGAAATATATTTCTATTACAAACTTTTTGTCAAGAGTTACTGAGTGATTATTCCTCCCTTAATTTATCTCTGCCCTGTTGTTAAGATGCTTATTGGTATTGACTGGCTCTGGCTGCGGCTGCATTGGTAATGGTGGGTGAGGAGAAGAAAGAGAATTTCAGGATAGGAAATTCATTAGACAATACTGGCCCAGCTACTCATAGATCCCTAAATTGTGACATAAATAATTATACAGAGCTGTGGAAATAAGTGTACTTGTTTCATGTGTGTACTGTGTGGTATATTCTCTTCTTGTCTCTGGGTTCAGTAGTAAACCCAGAAATGCCCCACCTAGTTTAGGTAGCTAGGTTTTATTCAGACCTATCCTGATCCACGCCTTCATCGGCCTGCCCCTTTCTCCCCAATCCCCAGACAATTTGAGGGCCCTCTCCTTAACACAAAGAGGGAGTCTCATCCCCTGGCACCCTAGCAAAGGCTGTGCCTCCTCTGGCTCAAATCTATATAGTACAGCTCACTCAATCTCCCCAATGCTTACAGTTGCTGAGTGCTGGCTTATGACATATTTGTGGGCAGCATGCAGTACTATCAGGCTTTGAGCTAGCAGGTGCACATATATAGGCTGGATTGTAGTCCTCCTTGTTTTGGCTGGTTTGTAGATATCTCTGATTCCTGCCGCCCATGCATGGTGAACCCATTACCTCATTGTGCTCTTGGTTACTGCTTTAGCTTACTACCCTGTGACCACATGCACTATGCCAAAATACATTGTGATGCCTTAGGTTGCCAGTGTATGGAGAGGAGAGCTAAACATTTCTTTTAACAACACTATGATTTGATATAAGAAAGGCCATAGAGGATATAATATATTTATAAAATAAAGTAATAAAATTGATACATATACTTCCAAAGAATTGAGCTACGGCCTACACTGTTACCTATTGTGCTTTATTTGAGATAGTCTTACAACCTACCAGGTTGAATTTACTTAGAGGTACTATAACTGCAGAGTGATTGGAGTTATAAATTGTCCTCTCAATGGTTCATCAATAGAAACTGGATTAGAGGAACCCTAAACAATAGTAGCAAATGGGAGAGTTAGGAATAAGATGAGGTGGTATAACAATAGAGGTGCTAGGGAACAGGTTCTCATCTATAGGTGTTCTTGCTAGGTGTGTGTTTATACCATGTATGTTCTCAGTTACCACTGTCTAGTGGCAGATATATAAATCTTAAAATATCATGGCATGTGGGCGACAAGGCCAACATTTCAGCCTTAAGTGGACATGAGTACCTGGAGTATGGGGACCTCTGAATTAGAAGTTTATGTCACCAGTAAAGTGCCAATATTATGTACTATAAGGTTATCACTAGGGGCACAACATTGAATTTGTTGACATTGAATTTAACATCATAATAAACAATGAAGACATGATAGTCTTTGCCAGAAAAATGTCTTCTGCTAGATGTAATGTACACAATCCACAATCTGAATTTCAGGTAGTGGCTGAAGAAATTAACAGACGGTTTTAGACATTAAGCAGTATAGGGAATGATTTCAGCATTGCCACCAAGTGATAGGTGATTCTATTTAATGCATTTACTAAATACTGAAAGCTGTGGTGGCAGCATTACCCCTTCAACCCTGGAGATTTTGTAGTGTTTAGTGAAACTAAGTAGACATAACTTTCCAAAAAAATGTTCTGCATGTCAAATGGTATATATTTCTGTAGCTAAAATAATTAAAATAATATACCTACACTTTTAATACTCTTTTATGGAATTTTCTTTAGCCTGAAGTCATCCCATAGAATGATAGAGGATAAATCCCAGAAGTTGAGTCCCATGGCAAAGAGATCAAAATATTTGACTCTGCGAGAAGGCAAAGAGAATGAAGATGTTGACTATGTGGTTCCTCTATTCAGAGGACGGTATGTATATTTCATGTTTATTTTTACGGTTGCTATTCAGGCTGACTGACTTTTTTCTGCCCATCTGTTCACCAGTGTTTCTTGTTACAGGGTCAGTGTATTAGATTTGCTTAAGTAAAACCAAAATAGCAAGGAATGTCACTGTCACTTTTATCTCTATTGTCTTCATGCCGGTGGGAAGGACCTAAAACTATCCTCCTTTTCCTTCAAAGACACATGTCAAGGCAAATCATTGAAATGTGTCACATTACCACTTTGGAGTTGTCCATACTATTAATGCTGATCCAAGTTATTATTAATGTAGATGGGTAGCGTTACCAGTGACATTTGTCCCCACAAATTGGAAAAAGAAAATGTATTGATCTGTGAAAAAATGTTGCTTAATAAAAGTGTAATGATAAAAAAACACATACCGCATGGGTATGTTGATTACTTGTGACAGAATAATAGTTTTCTTCTGGGCGGTTAATAGAAAATACAAAAAAATTTACAAAATTTAGCCACGCATGTCTCTACACATCATCAATTTATGGATTAACTGAAGTTAAACCAGAGGTATAAGCAAGAAAATGTAATTTATTTAAACTTCCATATCTCCTTTTGAGGAGCCTTTCTATATTATTTTATGACTTGTAATTTTTTCCCTTGCAGTCATGAATATGTCAGTGGAATTACTGATGCTGAAGAGGAAAGAATCAAAGAGGCGGCGGGTTATGTTGCCCGAAGGAAACTGTTTTCAACTGGCGAAGGGATTAGTGTTTCAAAGGCATCTTCTGCATCATCCGCTCATTCTGAGCAGTATCAGAAAAAATCACGCAGTGTTTTAATAAGAGAAAAAGCAGAGCAATTGGCACTCAAAAAGACGGTACTTTAATTAAATACAAACTTGGCAATTAATAAAAAGAATATAATAAAGCGGCCCTATCATAGATAAAAATAGATTGAATCGTGTATTGAATTGCTACAAGGAAAGTATTTCATAACGTAAAAATATTGCATAATACACAGGAAATCCATGTGAAGGAACACTGGCTCCTGTTCTTTCTTCTCTATCCTTCTCTCTTCTCCATCTTTCTCGTCTTTATTTTCCCATCATTCTCTCTCTTTTTCATTCTTTTTTTCCTTCTTTCGTTCCACCCAACACTTTATGTATATTGTAATGGTAGGGAGTTATGTAGAATAAGTATGCTGCTGAGAATATTCATACAAGGCATATATATATATGAGAGAATTGAAAGGTGTTATTAATAATATGAGATAAGATGTGTCACCACACACTTATATTTACTCCCACTTGCCAAATGTCAATCAGGGCCACACCGGATATGACATCATATCTGTTGCGGAGCTGACTGGCAGACATGGGGCTAAGATGGACAAGCTGGGGACAAAGATGGCACAGGCAGGCTGTTTGGGGCTACAATGGCACTGGCAAGTTGTTTAGGGTGAAGATGGCACAGACAAGCTGTTTTGGGACAAAAGTAGCACTGTGGTTTCTAGATACACCACTGTGTTAAATTGTATGATTTAATGACAATTATTGTTGAATATTGTATAAAGGAGGGAGGGCAATATACAATGCAGGGTTTATTTCTGTTCTGATAAAAAAAAAAAAAACATTATAAGTGGCTAATCAATTATTTGCAGGGCAGGCTTTAATTCCCAGTTCGGCCCTGACCACACGTGTTGTATCCTTCCTATTTACCCCAGGTTAGCATGTTACATAAATCTCTTTAGTACTGTGGTTGTCTTGGTGGTGGCGTTATCATCTTATAAACCTTAAATCAAGATCATTTTTGGTATTTAAATAGTAATGATATTACCATTTAACAAAGTAAGTAACAAGGTTATAGTTTACACAATCATTTACATATAAAATTATCATACTAACAATACAGATAATACTCAAAGTAAAATCCACAAGTATATAATCATGATATACAGTATAATATTATGAATAAAATGAATATATAAATCATAAGCTAATATAGACTATAGTACCAAAACTAAATCTACGTTACCTAGTCCCTGGGACACTAGACTGTCCCTTTAAGTAGTTAAGTAACCTTTCTTGACCTAACTCTCACACCTCAATTCAGGCTGCTCACTTGCCAAGCCAAGGAACCCATAAGAAATATGAGATTGTTTAACTGCTTGGGAAACAAGAGCAAAAGATTAGCAAAGTTGAGTGCATTAAAGAGGGCATTGAAGTGAACCATGCAAACATATTCAACAATGAAATGACTTGGAGATCTAATGACAAGCTTTTGGCCATCATAATCACTTTAAATAATTATTTTCTTGTATTTCATGTTTAGTATCCAAACTGTCTCCTTTCATCTCTATATCCTTGACCTTCTTCAAATTTGATCACACTGTCTTGTCGCTTCTGATATATATTATAATTCTAGATGTTAGTCATTACCGTTACAGTTTATTTAGTCTTACCCTTGAAAGAATGGTCTAAAACTACTTAAAACAAAAAAAAACTTTGCAGCTTATATTCTATTATTAAAATGCATCTTTTCCAGATAGAAGACACTGAAGAGTTCCACAGGAAGATAAATGAAGATACCCTTTTACATGCACCTGTTTTTGTCATCAAGCCTCGTTCCCATACTATCTGGGAGACCCAAAACATCAAGTTTCACTGCACTGTCAGTGGATGGCCAGAGCCGCGTGTTACTTGGTAAGATACTTCCATGACCCTAGGCTTATGTTTATCAAGGTCCATGTCCTACCTTTAGCGTGTTGTGTATTCTAAGTCCTTGTTGTTAATATTATTATTTATGTACCAGGACCAATATACATAGTGCCACAATACATGTTATTAATTGTTTGATTGCTAGTTAATTGGAAATTGCCAAACTTTGTGGTAGTGTTAATGACCTACCTAGTAAGGCTTAGTGATGTATTCATTAAGTTACAAAACAGATGGAAAAACTAAAATATCAGACCTTTTTTATGCAATGCCATTTGGACCTTTTTGTCTGACATTAATGTCTTCAAGATTGTGTTACACTTTCCACAAATACACACATGTCTTGACAGAATGGAGACTATATGGGTTCCCAGCAAATTTCTTCACTTGCAACTGGGTTAAAGGAAAAGTGGTTTACACTGCTCATGAACTGATACAGGTATTTTTATGTGACCTTTATCTAGGTACAAAAACAATGTGCCTATTGATGATCAGGCTAATCCGGAGAAATACAAAATTGAAAGTGCATATGGTCTACACTCATTGGAGATTTACAAGTGAGTACCAGTCAAAGACTGGGTCAAAAACATCAATATATTATACTATGTGAAATAAGATAACTAGGGAGTAGCACTTGATCCTGGTGGATTATTAGGAACCAAGGATGTTGAGAGGAAAGTGCCGTCATTTAAAATGTCCAGCTGTTCCCTGGAAAAAAATATTAATGTTTACAGAATTAAAAAAGCATTTAATGAACGTGTTTGGACATTTATCTTTACTAGATACTATGTTTCCATAAATGTTGTATTTAGTTATAATAGCAATTCTACATAAAGCCAGCAGGATGTGTACCGTAGGACCTCAGGTGGCATTTCTATGATGATGGGATTCCTTTTCTGTGGCTTTTCTAAGTTGCCCTTTTTGTAAATGAGTTTTGGATGGGGTTGAGCATGAAGATATGTTATGGGTATCTTTTACTGGTTTTGCCGGCCCTCCCCAGACAGCTAATAATTGATGGATTTTATATGAAGCAAGTGCAGTTTTTGGTTTAGTGAAGAGATTTCGAACATTAAATCTGTTGTTTTACATCTATCTGTTGATTTGTATGTTTCTTTTAAGAGGAGCATTTCTTTGACCGAATTTCACGTAGTCTCGGAGTTTCTGCTATATTTTTTATTATGTAATAAAGCAACAATTTTTTGGCAGGGGAGGTGGTGTCGCAGACCTTTGTTTTTATCTCTTATGAAGCGGCAGCTGAATTCCAAATCTATTTATAGATCAGTGATACATTCTTGGGATATTTTTGGCAGCCCTGTAATGCATGTACTGAGGATGTTGAGTTAAAACCTTTCAGCTGTCAAAGAGCAAAATAAATGCAGAATATGTTTCTTTTGCCCCGAAAAGCTGTACAGCAAATACATGAGATTTGCCAATACTGTTACAGTTGATTCACTGTATATTGAAATAAAACCATGGTTACAAGTATAAATAGTAGAGTTGTCCAATGAAATATAAACTGTCCATACGAAACATCGATACAGAAATACAAGGGGTTCTCCCACAGATTTTGCTTAAGGGGTGACCAAAAAACAGTTTAACTATATGATCTATATTTCAGATGTGACTTTGAAGACACAGCTCAGTACCATGCATCAGCTATGAATGTCAAGGGGGAAAACTCATCATATGCATCTCTTGTGGTAAAGAGTAAGTTTGCGAATCTTTCTTTCGCCTTCTTATAGTGGCTGTATATAAATCTTCAGGCAGTAACACTGGTTTTGTTTCTCTTAACAGGATACAAAGGTGACTTAGATGTTACACCTTTCCCTCCTTTTACTGGGGCTCCATACAGCTGTAAGTTGTGTTTCTAAAATGCTATAGAGGTCTATTAAATCAAGCACACATTATGAACTTTACCATTAGGTGTCGATTGATCCATTTTTGTATATGCACTTGTATCTGAATGCCATTGCCATAGACACTGCTATGTTGATGGCATTGGAAAAAAATGGGTCCCTCCACCTAAAAATCACCGGTCTGGATGGGATTTTAAGATCTCTTTCCTTCTTCAACGATAAAAGCTTTTTGTGTAGTTTGTTGTAATGGAACACACATCAGATCAAGGGTTGACCAACCTTGTAACCTCTTTAGTATGGTCCTTTTCAGGCCTTTTGTTGTATATTTAAATGTATTTCTTAGCCATAATCTCTAAATATCATGAATATGTTAATCTTGTAGCCTTAAACTTGATAATTTCTCCCCTTGTTTGTCTTACTAGTTAGCATCACTCCATATGGCTTTGCTTCGAAATTTGACATTCATTTTATGGACTCATTTGGGGTGTCCTTTGGGAAAGAGGGTGAGACACTGAGCTTGGGATCCGCAATCATTATTCATCCAACCATCAAACGCTTCCAGCCAGAGATCCAGTGGTATCGAAATGGTTAGTGTGCTTATAGTTCTCTTAGAGAAATAATTCACTTTAGACATTTTAATGGGTTACTAGATTTCTTGGTTTAGTGCTGTGCATGAAGTTCATCTAGATTTCTATAAAATATTTGAATGCTATTAAGACCTGTAGAGACTGCTAAGGGATTGGGTTTTTATTTTATAATGCCTACAAATCTCAAACTTATAGACCAAAATGGACAGTGGTTTAGCAAGGCAAATAGGAGTATAACACAAAAGCCAGAATCACAGAAGTGGCACGGAAAAAGTAAGCCATACTCATGACCCATGGCCTCACTAACCAAAATATATTATAAATGAGGATAAATCGTGGATAAAATCATATGCCCGTTCATGCACTTGTTGGAAGTGACCAATAAGACAATCTTAAACTATAAGGCTTTAAAAATGTTGGCATGACCACTAGAGCTTCCCTGCACAATAAAAGATCATCACAAGAATCCCACAGTTAACAGAAAACTTGATTGAATTGAATCTGCATAGTTATTTCTACTGATTCATCAGTGATATAATACAAAATATTGTAAAATACTCAAAATATTTAGCACAAGGGTGCTTCTTTGGTCTTTAAAGGCAATGGGATAATGCAATAAACAGTAAATTGTCAGTAAAACAACAATTTTGTAATAAAAGGGTTTATATCCAAGAATGAAGTTTCAATTTCATTTTATCTATCTGGTTTAGTGAGGTTGGATTTTAATATAAAGCATTTTCTGCAGTTGCCTTTTTTTGACGAATTATGCCAGATTCACCACTAGAAATCTTCAATACATTTGATCGTGCACAATGTCCACCAATTAAAATACAAAGTGGAGAATTGCATTATTTTACTGTGTTTTTTTAAATTTAAACATTAGAACAACAGTCTCTGATGTAATATTCTACCGAAATGCAGGTGTTTTGGTTTCCCCATCCAAGTGGACCAACATGCACTGGAGCGGTGAACGTGCCACTTTGACGCTTACCCATCTGAACAAGGAGGATGAAGGCCTATATACTCTGAGAGCCGTCATGGGAGACTATTATGATCAATACAGTGCTTATGTATTTGTTAGAGGTATGTGCCGAAAAGACGATGCTTCAGCATTCACTAACTTACTGAACCTATACGATTAAACTCCCAGTGTGTTGCTTACCCAAATCAATGGAGATAACCTATATATAGGCTTTTTAAATATTTTGGATTATGTCTTCTAAAATGAGCAAAGATAACATTTTGTAAAACTATTTTCCACAAGTATATAAATAAAACAGGAGCAAGGATCTATTCAGCCAGTTTTATCACACGTTTTAGAAGAGCCAACTCATCAGTGAGTATATTTCTTGTAGTCTTCACCAGTTTTCCTGATAGAGTTGTTCAGCCTAATTATATGTCTTTATGTGAAAGAATTGCACAAAGGGTACACAGATACCATTTTCTAGTAAATTACACAACCAGCACTGCTGTTTTTTTATTTTTTCGCTGTTATTGTATTTTTTATTAGATCTGTTGTGGTATGAAATATATAAGGTTTGTGGATTTTTTTGTACTGATTATTTCTTCTGGGCCATTTCGTGGTTCTCCCATCGTTACATTGATTGTCAGCCTGTTGTAAAATATATTTACCTATTTTTTAAATTTGAGAAAATACTGCTTCTGAAGGAGACCTTGCCTTATCATATTTCAACTGCACAGTGCAATATGTAGATGTAGCTAATCTAAGCTGATGGCAGCTGAGCGTCTGATACAAGAATAGTAAGCGTTTGGAATTCTTGGCCCTGAGTTAGAGATCCAAAAACGCACCTATGCCAAGTTCAGCAGTACGCACGAAAAGAAACCCTCCAATAATTTCAAACTTCTCTAGACACACCTTATAATCATACAGATTAGATATATCATATTTTAAATATTTTGGAGTTGGAGGGGATAAACACGTTTTAAATACAGTAAGTTAAAATAAAAAAATCACTTAAAACTTAAATTATCATAAAATGAGTTTGCGTTTCATACCATCAATCAAGGCTGGTATATTGCATCTCATAATTTAATTTCCTTTCTGGCCACCATATCTAATGTTGCTTGTATGCATATTTTTATTTACTAGATTTACTTACAGATGCTGCACGTCATGGAGAGCTGGGAAATCATGTTATATCTAGACTTGGGCACCAGGGGGCTCTTCGTGTTCGTCTTCGTGCTCGTCTTCGGCAAAAAAAACTTCGTATTCCGCGAATATTCGCCCGGTCCTGTCTTCTCTTCGGGCGAATATTCGCGGACATTCTTCGTGTTCGGGTTTTCTTCGTTTTCCCCGGTTAAGGGGTTAATACGGGGTTAAAGCCGCTCTGGCGCCAGGAGTTTAAATGTCCGTATGAGCAACTCTATTGGTCGTCAGCAGGGGGCTCGTCTGCCATTGGTTGACTAGCCCCCTGCTGGCGACCAATAGGGTCGCTCGTACAGACTGTTAAACTCCTGGTGCCGTAATTGTCCGGCAGATCCCGCTGGTCTCCCTGTTCTATAATTTATTAACTGATAGAACAGGGAGACCAGTGGGATCTGCTGGGTAAGTTGCAGCATTGGGATTTTAAAAGTCTGCACGAGCGACTCTGTTGGTCGCTCGTACAGACTTTTAGGCTACTGGTGCTGTAACTTACCCGGCACATCCCACTGGTCTCCCTGTTCTATCAGTTAAATGTCCGTACGAGCAACCAATAAAGTCGTTCGTACGGTCGTTACCTGATAGAACAGTTAAGTAGAAGTCTGCACGAGCAACTCTGTTGGTCGCTCGTGCAGACTTTTAAAACCCCAATGCTGCAACTTACCCGGCACATCCCACTGGTCACCCTCCCTGTTCAATTAATTAAATGTCCGTATGAGTGAACAATAAAGTCGCTCGTATGGACATGTGACTAATTAAACAGGGAGGGAGACCAGTGGCATCGACAAGGTAAGTTGCAGCATTGAGGTTTTAAAACCCCAATGCTGCAACTTGCCCTGCAGATGTCACTGGTCTTTAACTAATTGAACAGGGAGGGAGACCAGTGGCATCTGCAGGGTAAGTTGCAGCACTGGGGTTTTAAAACCCCAATGCTGCAACTTACCCTGCCAATGCCACTGGTCTCCCTCCCTGTTCAATTAGTTAGTCTGTGCCGGGTTAAATGTCCGTACGAGCGACCAATAAAGTCGCTCGTACGGACATTTAAGTGGCATCTGCAGGGTAAGTTGCAGCATTGGGGTTAACTTTTTTATTAGGGGTTAACTTTTTTTAAAGGGTTAAGGGGCCGTGCAAGTGAGCCTATTGGTCGCTTGCACGGCCCTTTAACCTATGGATTTCCGCTCCCGTTAACCCCTTCGATGCTGTGTTAGAAAATGCAGCATCGAAGGGGTTAACGTGAGCAGAAATCCATAGGTTCGCTGTCGGGGGTTACAAAGACCATGCGAGTGAGCCTATTGGTCACCTGCAGGGTCTTCCTCTGTCATCAACCAATTGGTTGATGCCAGAGGAGGTCCCTGTAGGCGACCAATAGGCTCATTCGCACTGCCCTGTAACCCGTGAACCTGCGGATTTCCACTTCCGGAAACTGCCGCGATGCCGCGAAGCCGCAAAGCTGCGAAGACAAGGTAAGTTAGAAGAGGGGGCGGGGAATGGTGGACGAAGACGAAGACAATCACGAAGATCTTCGTGGTGTATGTCTTCGTCTTCGCCTACGTTTTACCGCCGCCGTCTTCTCTTCGGCGTGTCTTCGGAACGAACACGAAAACGCACTCTTCGTGTTCGTTTCCATGTTCGCCCGAAGACGAATGCACAAGTCTACTAAATACAAGTTATATTTATATTTGCATTGATGTGTGTTGATGCTGCTGTAATGGAGTGGTTAGGTACACCTCTTTGGTTACGGTTATTTCTGGGAACTCTCCAGGTTTGAATCGGATTCTACAAGTGAAGCCCTGATCCTCTGGGTCTCCAGGTTAGTATCTTCTTCCTTTTGGCAGAGGAGAAACATTTGATCATAACCCCCTGGACCCCTGTTCTGCTTTCTCCTGCTTCCACCCAGTCCACTAAAGCCTGTCTGGTGCTAGCTGAAGAACAGGGATTACTATCCTTTTAATTTATACCTTCATAGTAAAGATATCACAGTCAATATATATATATATAAATTATATATATATATATATATATATATATAAATATATCATACAAATTCTTATCCATTATACTATTGTTTACACAACCTTTAGGCAAATTGTGTTGCATTTCTGATATATATAGCACAGATTTAATTAACGTTGACAAATGAATCTACAGTAGAATGTATAGACGGAGTATGCAAGAAATTCCCAATAACCATGATATTACCCAACACTGACATTATTCTGTATGTCCTGGTGACAATGCTGACAGCTGTGACTCTGTCACTGCCAAAAAGGATACGCTAGCCTCACCGATTTCTAGACAAGCCATCAATACATTTCAGAATATTTTATCCAGTGGTGGAAATTGACTCTAGGCGCTAATATATTCTTTTTTTATGGCACATCCCCTCTACAGAGTATAATAGCTAAACCTTCCCGCCTTGATTATACTATACACTGGAAAGCTGATACACACAATGATACATACAGTCTTAAAAGGACACAGCTGGTAACTCTTTTTTAGATCTGGGGTAGGTGATGTAACAGTGATGTCATCATAACATGAAATTTAGGACTTGATGGACATGATCTTATATCCACAAGAATCCTGCACTTGTGGACTTATCGTTTGACACTTCCACAAAACATCCAGATTACATGCGCACAACTCATGAAAAGAAGGTTTAAATGAAATCCTCCTAATGTGGCCGGTGCTTTTACCTTATTTACATAATTTATTTCTCTGACATATTTACTTATTCAGTTAATGGAAGCTTTATAGAGATTTACAGCAGATAGATAGGAATGGGATGGCTTTTTAAGTATATATATATATATATACTTTTTTTTTTTGAAAAGGCGAATATGCCATCTAGTGGATTTAGGAAAAAGTTCACTTAGTAGTTTAAAATAACATTGCTGATATTATCAACTTGCTGGGAAAAACCCAGAATGGACTGGATGGACCTGGTGGCCGCCACATCTCTAATGTTTAAAATGGCCATCTGCGCTTTAAAGGACTGAGAAATGCCAGCTGCTGGAAATGCTAATGTGGGAGAATAAAATTAACCTTAAAGGTGCCATTCCGCCTCCTCTCCTGAAACACAACATTATAAACATCATTCCTAGTACTCTTGAATGTCCAAACCCCAAAAAACCCTCTGCCCAGATCCCTCCTGCATTGTACTTCGACACTAAGTGGGTCTCTCCTGATAAGTTAGACAGACTATGTGATCAACGGGCACCATGGGAATTTAACTTTTCTGTATGACACAAAAAAGACAAATTCTCCATAGAAACCGGTTGCATGTTTTGTCCCACAATTACCCTAATTTTATGTTAACAAATCAGCTCATAAATGCCGGGAGTCAACAATATGCTCCAGATTTCCTATCTAAATAAAATGTCAAAAATTTTGTTGAACTCTCCCTAGCCATTAAAGCAATGTGGACTCGGGAAGATATCTATCAGTATATGGGTTTTTGTAAACTTCATGAAAAAATGTCATTTACTGTGTTCCAAGAACATACCTAAATCTCTGTGTTTTTAGGAAAATGATTAATTAAACCGGCTGAACAGCCTCAAAATCTGTTCAG
The DNA here is from genome assembly GCA_009364415.1 of Spea multiplicata. Lineage (NCBI taxonomy): Eukaryota > Metazoa > Chordata > Amphibia > Anura > Pelobatidae > Spea > Spea multiplicata. The sequence continues at coordinate 70,654 of VKOC01000681.1, forward strand.
AAATGTAGAGCACCTGTTATAACAGAATGCTCACAGCTTTGAGAGTGCGGTGCCAACACACCTGTTACCTTATGTTTTACAGCAAATGTTCTGTTTAGAAAAAAAGGGGGAAAAGCAACAAGAAAGAAACATATATTTTTGAAACATGAAATACACATTATTTTATTAGGAATTTTAACAATTTGATTAGCCATTTAGCTCATCTCATTAAACAAGAGGTCAAACACGAGTATATATGTGCTTACCCCGTGCATATAGGATGTAAATGTATGCAATTCACATGAACATATAGTATATGCCTGTCATATAAAAACAATGGCTGTTTTGAGCATATGAACTCTTCTTTCGGAGATATTTCTCTATCTCATCTCCACAGATGCTTTTTTATATTCTTGTTCCATAGTAGATATGTGTAAATGGACCAAAAATGATTTGGGCAAATTTTTGGGTTTGCTTTTGGCCCATTCATTTTCAGGCAATGAATTTTATTCACTGTCCATTCGGTTGAGCCAAAAAATTCTGGGGCATTTTTAACTCGGGAACAAAATTTGTTGCCCAGTGCCCACATTCACTCTCTCTTAAATTTTCCCTACCTTCTCCGCCGACCACTTCCGCTTCTTCATCTTCTAAAGCATCTTGTTCATCTTCTATCTTCAATCTGCTATGTTCTTTCTTTGTCTGCATCACTGTGGACATAACCCGCCAGGAACTGCCACCAAAACGGCTAGCTAGCTGTGACGTCCACTCACTGCCATAATTTTTCCCTCATGCGAACCGAGGGCAATATGATAGGGCTTGTGGTGACATCCTCTCCTCTGATTGAAGGATCGAGAGACATATTGCCATCAGTTGGAGCTTTCGGTAAAGTCCTCTTCCCGGATTGGATGATCGAGGAGGACGTCACTGCAAGCGCTGCCACTTTTGCATTAGCTCCCGACGGGTTATGTTTGCGGAGCTGCCGACGAGAAAAGATAGCTTTTTGAAGATTGAAAGGAGAAGACAGAAGAGAAGGGAGAAGATAGAAGAGGAAGAAGAAGATGGGGAAGCGAAAATGGTGATCAGAGGAGGAAGTGGTCGGCAGAGAAGGTAGAAAAAGTTTGAGAGAGTCCGAGTGAACGTGAACCCACCAATTTCACGGGAAAATTCTGAGGCTTTTTGCTTAGTTCCCACTCTGACCATACTTGTTACTTGCTTACATGATAAATTATTTTAGGTTGCTGAAATACAACTGCCCCAAACAGTTATGTTTCAGGACCGCAATGCAGACTAGGATTTTTAATTATACAACCAATTCTCCATAGGCCTTTTCACATTTAGATTTCATTTATTTTTTAATAATTGCAATAAATTGCAATATGAATGCCCTCTTTGACTATAGGCCTCGTAACCAATGCTGCGATATATAATCTCTGACAAAAATACATTTTGGGAGAGCAGACCTGAAATTAGTTTAGCAAATTAAAGATTTTTTATTTTTTTTGTTCTCTTTGTTTCCTGACTATGAGAGATTCAGCAGCTGCAATTCGACCCTCCAGGGCCGCGAACATTCTGAGGCCGATAGCGCCAACAATTGTGTTTTACTGTCTGCCTTAATGTCCTCATTCACTGCTTCACACACTTTTTTTTTCACGTGTAACTTGGATATGTTCTCTTTCTCGTAACTTTTTTTTGTACCTTGACTCAACCATCTGTCTATGCATAATTCTCCATCAGTGGCCAACTGCCTCCTTATTCTGCAACACGTGTTAACCCCCAATGATAATTTGCTTGCATTAGATCATTTTCTGAGCAATGAATATTTTTCATATAAAGCAATTGACCTAATAAAGGTATCAGAAAGCTGGACCGACCCTCATTGCTCTTTGCAATAAATGAGTGCGGGTGGAGATAATGTAAATATTAGTCCAAAAGTATATCTAATGCTCAGTTCTCCTCTCCCCCCACCGTCTGTTCATCAACGTACGAGAGCACTAATTGAATATCACATCTCCAGACACCTAGTAAGACATGGTTATATTTATGTAGTTACCTATTAATCATGATAAGTGTTGTTGTTTTTTCCGTCATTAGTACTAACTTGAGCTCTTTGGTTGTTGGAAATAAGACTGAATTAAAAGACTCTGCTTTTTGGAGCTGCTTAAATACCAATAATTAATTCTATATGCAATTTCAAGTAGAAAATCCACAAACTGGGCTCCTTCAATCAACCCATGATATGTATCAATATTAAAGAAAGCTTCGGCACAACCATTTGTCTAAACAAAGAAAGTAATTCTTGAGCTTGTCCAAATCAAGGATCTTAGGTCACATAATTTGTGCTGCTTTCGTTGTGGGTCTCTGTGACATAGTATTGGCAGTATTTCTGCCATTAATAATTTTGTGTACCACTCAGTTCCTCTTGGAAAGCATACGGGCAACAATGGACTATCCATTATACTGTATATTGAGAATCTTGTGGTAGTGTTAGAAACACGCATTTCAGACTACCAGACTCTAAAACAATAGTTGCCATCCTCCATGTGATCAGTCTAGCAGGACCTTTGGCTGAATATGTCTTGGTGTGCTTAGTTTGGCAATTCTATTTTAGCACAATGGTGATTGCAAGACATAACATGTCATTTTTCATGATGCCTAGTCATTGTAGGGCAAAAATGGTTTCTAGTAGTTATCATATTTTATGGACTTTGCCATAGCACCAGCTAATAAATCTCCTTGACGTTCCATATTGATGCTTGACAAATAAATTATTCTTCTCTCAAAAGATGTGCGGGATATTTCTAGTAAATTACGGTCTCCCAACAAGCACCTTGGCCTGCTTTTCCTAAATGGTTGCCATATCAAATATTGTGTTTTCTCCATGATCCTAAGCGGTCAATATCTCACGGGTGACATTCTGGGACCTCTTTCAGCTTGAATTCTCTCTATATACAGTACAGATCCAGGATGGCTAAACGTGAAATCTTTTTGAAGGTCAACATGATTTCAGTGCATCGTTACTGTTATATAATGAAATAAAAGTATCCTAAGTAAACCGTTGTATCATGTTCATCGCTTCGGAACTGGATACGATTTTCTATTTTATGTCTTAAGAACTGTAAAAATTGGATAATTTACAATTTAGTTTTTTTTCAGGAGTATGTTTGTAAGTGAGTGCCATATGCTCGACTAAAAAAAGCATGCTAATTACTGATGATGGATTACATCAAAAGAAATTCAAACTGTTGCAGACTGACTGAGCCGGGTTGCTTTTTGTGGAAATGGCTCCTTGTCTACATAAAATGTGCAATTGTTTTAAGTTCACCTATTTAAAGAAATTAACATAAAAAAAAAATACATAAAATCCTTTACCTGGGAGAAAACAAATCTAAATTCAATCAATAATTTGTTGTTTGTTGTGTCCTGTTTACCCATTCTACAGTGCTGTGGAATATGATGCCGCTATTGAAAACAATAAATAATAACATTAACCCCTTAACGACAAAGCCCGTACATGTACAGGCTCAAAATGCATTGTTTTCAATGAGTTTAGGGACAGCCCATTGAACATAAGGGGTTAATAACACAGATTAGTGTTAGGTTCTGTATTTGTAGGACAACAATGTTTATAATAACTAAATAATGTTACCTTGATAGTGAATGATATGATTGTAATTACAGGAAATTGTAATCAGCTTTCCACAAGATTTTTCTGAGTTAATGGAATAGTGATATTAATAAACTGGGACAATTTTAGGTTAAAATCAGCATTTTTACAGGAGTTCTGTAAATGAAGATTTACATGGAGCAATACTGTAGCTTACTACCATATTCTGGATACAAATGATCATAGTTGTTGTCCTCATAACAAGAAATACTTTTTGTATCTCCTAACACTTACTTTGGGTCATATTCTAGAAAAGGTCACCTGCATCATTCATCTGGAATTAGATAGGATCGGTTAAGAACTAGTTAATGGATAAGAATCAAGAAAAGACAAGAAAGGGTGAGTCAATTTATATTAGACGAATAATCCCATGGGTATTCCGGTGGTAGGAAGAAAAGTAACATTGTGATCCTGCCTGGCAGATAACGGCAAGCGGCGGTTAAGGTGATAGGAGCTGCCATATGTTAAACGTTCTAATGCCTCTAATTTCTGGTTGATTGCTTAGTTGTAGAATTTTAGACTTTCAAAGGTTATAGAGATTAAAATTACATGATACATTTAAAAAAAAAATATTGTAGGTTTTATTGTAACCGAGGGAGGTGCAGGAAAACGGACGGCTAGGCAAGAAGACCAGAAAAGCAGAAATATTCCAGGGCCAGTCCTCAACCAAGTAGGACCCCAAAGAAGAAGCTGCTCTCTCCTCCCTCACATTTACAACGCACATATGGACATAGACCTTTTGCGCATGTCCCTCATGCTTTGAGAAGGCTTCTGACATTCTCCTGACAGGCTTCAGGTCTCCTTCTGCCCACTGGGGACATTTTCTGCGGACATTTTCTTTGGCGTCCACAGGCTGGGTGCTTAAGGCTCTCTGGCTTGCCTGGCGCTAAGACCGACCCTGTTGAGGGTCTCAAGTTTAATAAGAGCTGAACACCATATTGTGAAATCATCCCCGTGTTTGGTAGTCACATTCACTGCGTAGATACGCATCTGTGTTTCATGCTGTGCTTTTCTTCAAACCTTATTAAAAATACTGCTTGTTACCGATCCCCAGCTATCTGCATGTCACCTCTGCACCCCTCTATTTACCATTAATCCGAAAGCACATTATAATTCACACTTCTGTCTATTCCATCCAGCATGTAGATAGAAGAGATTAATGTCTTCCCTGCCTGAGAAGCAATCAATCCACACATCCCTTATTTTCAAACTGGAATCAAGCAGATAACAAAACATGTATTCTTCCGTGTACAAATTAACCTCTTTGTGTCCGCATGCGACAAAGTGAGATGTGCGTATATAACATTTCAGTAGTTATTTATTATTCAGGCTAAACTGATCATTTGAAAGTATGTGTTCTTTTCAAGGTATCCTTTAGGCAAACTATTCACTTTTATTTATTTAACTTTTTTCATTTTTATTCTTTCCATGATTAAATTATACATTTTGCCAACTATAACAGTACTGTCACAGAAATGATGAATGACTTTTAATATACATGAGCACATCAGAACTGAGCTACTGGAAGGAGTCATGTGCTTCAAATTCAAACGTTAATATGGATTTCCTGTATTATTCTAGTAATTTTGGTACATATTAGAATATTGTGGATATGTACAAAAAAAAGGAAAAACTATATACTATATACTATATATACTATAATATTTTAATGTTATTTAAACCAATCCTTTCCTTTCAACCAATTAACTGACCACTATCATACCAGTTGTTGTTTTATTGTTTTGTATTAAAATACCATCTGCTGACATTGATGTTGGGTTTGGGTAATGATATTGCACATTACTACACATAGAACAATCCTTAACTAACTGTGCAATGGTAGCTGCTCACATTCATTTCTTCTTTTCACCACTACTTAATTTAATAAATAGTACTGATGCATTAATCTTGGCCAGCTCTTGAGTAGCTGATGGCCTGGTTCCAAAAGCTAGAGGTGTCTACCACCATGGAGTTCCTCCAGTATCCTCCAGTCTCTATAAAATCTATCCATGAGCTTCCATCTAACCCTGCTACTGGGTTACAAACCATTATAAGAGTTATTATAGACTGCCCTGTATCTTTCCAGAGCAATAGTATCACTTTCTTTCTGTATCATCAGCCTTGGGTGTTATGACTTCGCACAACTCCTTGGTCTTTGACTGTTCCCAGAGGTGGTTCATTTGAGCTACGTTGGTTTTTATGGTATCATTGAAGATATGTTTTACTTTAATAACCTCCACGTTATATATTTTTTCTGTCTTTTAAGACTAATTTCCCTAGGAGGAACATTGTAGGGAATGGTTAGGATATCTTAGACAGAAGACGATGTGTTGTGGGCTATTACTCATTACTAAGGACTCATGATACTTCAATCCACTCACTAGGACAGAATCTTTAGATCAAAATATCCTTGACCAATACTTTTGCTAGAATAGCTTGGGTATTTTTTCTAATTAAATAATATATTCATTAATATGGAAATGTAATTATGTAAAACATAATAAAATAAATTGTATCTATATTTCTGTAAAAAAAGACCAGCCTCTATAGTTCATTTAATGTATATTAGACAGGTTTAACGCAGCATTTTCTTCTAGAATTGTCTTCTCCCCCTATTCAAATATTGTTATTTTTTGTATTTAACTAATACAGTGTTGGCCACTAGTTATGTGACGCAATATGGGGAGATTTAAAGGTCTAGGTAAGAATAATCTGTTGAAGCCAACAAAATGGGTGACGTATAAGACAAACAGGTATGTTTTTCCTTTCCAAAAGCATCCAGGCTATGAAAATTATACAACAGCTGGTGAATGTTTAAAACTGAAGCAATGCCAAGAAAAGGTTTTTTTGTACTTTAATTATGTAAAATGACAGATCCATTGACTGTCCAGATCTTCTTCTTTTTTTAATATGTTTATATCACAGGAAATCATAGATTTTATTCTATTTTGCATCATCAGACTTAGCCCATTATCCTAAATGATTGTAAAGATACAATTTGTGCAATGTTTCCTCATTATTAACTTGCAGAGTATGGTTTTTGTATATGAAATTTCATTGATATAAAAAATAATATATTTAAAGATATTTACAATGCCAATGTTTTTTAGCCAGAACTGGACTTTAAATAACTTAGCTTCTGAAATTCATATCACAGATTTCTAAAATCGATTCTGTTGAATATTGAGAATTCAGAATTCATGTTTCAGAACATTAAAATGCAGGTAAATAATCAAATTGACAAATGTGCATTGCTTAGCTGGTCAAAATAACTACAGTTTTTATTGGCTTTTAAAAAAAAATCTGACCCAGTGAATTGAAATAGATGTATTTTTTGATCAAAAATAAAAATATCAACTTAACATGTTGTTTACTTGCCCACAATTGAATGGCTTAGAAATAGCGTGTGTTTACACAATTGCATTTGAAATTGCTTTTACCCGCCAGCCTTCTGCCATAAAGAGGGTAGGAGAACCATGCTTGTGTTAATCCAATTTTCTGTGAATTAGAATATCTTTAAATTTATGCCCTTTTTATTTACATGTTACCTTGATCTTGCTGGCTCATACTGAAACATATACATTATTATAACTGGAGAATAATATACAAATGGGCACATGCACATAAACAAGTGTAAACCAACTTAGTTACATCTCGCTTTTCCCCATATATTTGTGTACTATGCACTCCCACAATAGGAAAACAGGATTTTACAGTATGTTATGCCTGTATTAAGAGGAATTTAACTGCAGATGGCAGACTAACCACCATCACCATCAACAATGTCTATTGGAATTTCACAGAATGTGAATATTGGCTATAAGTGATTGAAAAGTGGTAATCTAATGTAAGCGGTTTTGTTACAAAGCTTAAAAAATGTCTTATCATAGCAACCAAAGAGCAGCTCTAATCTGGAGGCTAGGATAAGGGACTTGGTCCCACGTTCAATGTTGACCTTTCCCGATATGTCAAGTTCCCTATATGTATGTCAAGGGGGCATCAGATAATATATAATTCAGTAAATTGTATCCAAGCAAAGATTTCAACTAACCTTCCTGTAACAAAAGTATCTAAAGGTTTAAATCTGTATGATCCATGATGTATTAGATAGTAAACATGCTTTGCCTCAGGATAAATACAGGGCTATAATACAGTGAGGGGATTTAAACATGCATTGAATAACTATATGGCTCTAAAAACAAGACCTAGGACTGATTAATGTTTTGGCCTTTACAGTAGATACAGGATGTAAGTAAAACAAGGATTAGATTATAATTCAGAGCAGCTTCTATTGTAGGCACTGTGTCCTTTCCTCTCCCGTCTCTCATGTCAGACGCACACTCTCTCATGCACTGACTCCATCCTCTTGCTCCCACTCCCATCTCTCCTGTCAGTATCTTCTCTACAGCTGCCCAAAGAGATCAGAGGAGACCAGACAACAACGGCACAAAGGTGAGTGATCAGGTGGGGGGGGATACAAGGCAGGGGGAGTGTGCAGAGGGCACAGACAGGGAAATCAGAGCTGAGAAGGCTGTGGAGAATAGGAGAGGCTAATGCGATAAGGGCAGGGAGAAAAGATAGAGAAACTTATTTTTAAATAAAAAATTTAGTTTCCGAATTAAAAAAAGCCCTCTTAATGTCATCTGAACCGAATTGACAGCAAATGAAATTTGATGGATAAATACAAATCCTTAAACTTAAACTTTGGGCCTCATGTATATAAACATAATGCTCATAACATATATATGTGCAAAAACGTAGAACAAGGTTTTTACTCTAGTGTCCCTATGTTCAGGAATTCAGGGGAGGTTCATCTTAGCTGAACCGGCCACAGTTTAAAGCCATTGCATAGAATTCTCTCTTTAGCTTTATCTTTCTTTAACGTGTTACCTCCAAGTCAGTCTAAGCTTCTACTACTTGAACTAATAGCACGTTTTGGCATCACAATAGCCAGAGTGAGTCACTAGTCTTCTCAGCTGTCAGGTATTTGTGTCTAAATGTCATAAACGAAAAAACCTGAATGGCAGCCTTGAAACTCACATAGGAGGAAGAAGCCTCTTTTCCTACTTACTGCAATAATACAGTGTTATTTCCTAACTACTTTGCATGCCTTTCTCTTCACTTAATTAAATTGCTCACTCTGATCACATCTCCAATTCATAGCAGTCAAGAAGGTTAGATTACCCATAGGTACCTGCTTGAAGCTGTGTTTTTCCAGAGGTGTCATATTAGGTAAGTGTACTAATGATAGCTTTGGCCACTTATTATTATATTACCCGCTTATAGCCTATGCCTCACCCACAATGCTTTTTCATATTTATATTTAATTTAGAATGTAGATATTGCCTGGTGTCCTTGCGCTTATGGGTGGTGGAGATGAAAATCCCTGGCCCTGATAGCTGCGTAACCAGCAGGGGTGGGCAGCCCAAGGCATAGGTGCCGGATATTCCAACGTAAACATTTCAGCAGGCTTCTATGACAATGGTTTGTACTTGCCCTCAGCATTAGCTCGCACATTTAGAGACTTGGAAAAAAAACTAGCATCCCATTTTTTATTTATGTAAATGCTTTACGTTACATTTCTATAGCTATAAAAGTTTAAGGCTATTAATGTTAACAATAAATCCCTAAATATCAGTGTTTTTCGAAGCACCTGGGCAATTTGCTACGATCATCTTAAAGTTTTCTATGTGCTCCCTTTATCTCTGGAGGCACTGGGGCAACTAATTATCTGGCCATATTGTTCATTCACTCTTTAGATCGGCGTCTTCTAGACGTGGTAAAATATATCTTGTTCTTTTGCATTTTGCTTGGTGTAGTAATGGTAAGGTACCTGAAGATGGCAGGCTAGAGCAGCCAGGCACCTGTATAGAAGTTCGGCTGCAGTGTTAGGCCAAGAAGGGGCAAATTGGTTAAGATTATCAGATCTACCCTTTGAGGAGTCCCATAGTATTTAGCACATGGGAAAAAACTATGTCTGTAAAATCAAGTCCTATTTCAAAGAAAAATGCATATTAAAGTACTTTCTAAGTACTTTTAATACACATTATGGAAAAGTTAAAATAAGTAAACTACCCCTGCCTCTTCCATGGTCCATGTTTGAAGTGGGCAATCATTGTCATTGAGTGCAGGCCCATTTCTGGCCATTTTTCACGTGGGGCAAGTGCCGGTGGTCCTTCTGGTCCATAGCACTCTGGCTAGATTTGCTTGGTCATGCTGTGGGAGCAAAAAATAATAAAAATGTGCAGGGTCCGTATCCAGCCGCACTTACATCATTAGGCGGGCCGCAGGCCTTAATCATCCAGGCCCCCCAGCCCGTCCCTGGGTAAGAACATATGATGGCTGGGGTGTCCCTTTTAAGAAAACCTGGGTTAATTTTGCTATAGCAGTCATATACATAGTATAGTTAATATGGACTGTTCTGGATTAGACTAATGGGAAGCGTATCATGTCAAGGAAATGTGATTATTAACAAATTGCAAACATGGTATTTGATGAAAAACACATATATGCATATAAATACATATGACATCATCAATACAAGTATGCACACGAGACTACTGCATGCAGAATCCCATGTGTTCAATCCCAAAGTTGCTGACCCCTAATGAGTTAAAGATCCCTTTCCCCTACATTCCAAAAATAGTAACGCTGTAGAAAGAGGAAGCAGGCAAAAGAGAAATTGGGAAATTAACTAGGGAATTTTAGTTTTTACTTGTAAAATAAATGCTAATATGTTTTTTTATTAATTAATACAGTTAACGTTAAACACCGTTAGACAAAAGGTAATCTAAGAAACTAAAATATGAGTATCTAAGAACAGCCTCTTCTTACATTGAATTTTGGGTTTGGAGATAATGAAAGCAACTGGTTTGCAGTGAGAACAAATAAGGAAGCTGAGCTATGGGGATTCCCCGTGGAAGTTCCCAGCTAATGTAACTTTTACCATCAGTGAACAGGCCAGTTTGTTTTCTCATATATATATATCGAGATCCATGCGACCGAATTCACATTCTGCATTTCTGCTCTGTTTTTAAACGTGGAATTCCGACTGATCAAGATTTCAATAAAAGGTCGTTTTAAAAAGGTAATTGCCCGTTTTCATTCTTGCAGACGGTTCCATTAAGTGCATACGTTTTATTTTCTGGCAGGGACAGGAGCGGTAAAATATAACGTCAGGCGCCTCGAGAAATGTACGGATTTGCTAAAACACCATGTGAATTACCAATGTATTTCAAACCCTGCATTTAGTAATTGAATCTTTTCACGTAACTCCCATTGGATATTATTTATCTATTTTGAAGAATACACATTGTTTTGATATTTCTATAAAAATGCATGAAAATTACATACAAAGTTACAAAGAAATGTCAAATTTCTTTTTTATGTAATTGTTGCATTCTAGAAACATTGGTAGCAAAACGTTTCATACACTGATGTACGGTTTTGTGCATTTTTCCTGTTTTTGAGCCTATGCCTGGTTTATAACTAAGTATAAATAACTATAAAAACTATAAATAACTTATAACTAACCCAGAATGTTTAATGCACTAATACGCATTGTACATAAGTTGCCTGGGCTTGGCAGAACTGTCCATGTCCACTTATCTGGTGTAACCTCTCTGGTGTCAACAATTAATTTTATGCATTCGGCTGTGGATGTCTTAATTCACTAATGTGTACTTAAAATAATTACATGGTTAGTAGAAAGGTGTTTTGTAAATTTGTCGCATTTGTTGCTTACATTCCCAATTGCAAAATAAGTCTAAAAGTCATCCTAAAAATGGTTGGTAGTCATCTCTCGTGATTCTCCTTAAAGAAACCAAGTACCCTTCTTTGTTAGGGTAACCAAAGTATGTCCTTTATACTCTAACTGGAAGTTAATGAACGTAAATATTAAATTATTTTATATTTACACAATTAATTGGGCTGGAAAAAAAAACATATTCATCAAATACATTTCCAAATACATATTTTTGATTACCCAAAAGAACTCAAGAACCACAGACAGCATTTCTAATTGGTCTCAAACAGACGAAAAATAATTCCTTTGGGTTTAGTTCCTAAAGACACGCTTACTCGGTGAGTACTAACATGCTTACTAATTGGCGCAATAGTCCTAATGTATATTCATTAAAGTTTCTTATTAAATCAGCCATTCTAGAGATTTCCATACCGGATTCCTTTTGTTAAGTATTATGATAAAAAGTACAGTATGTTGAATGCAACATGTGTAACATGTTTGAGCTATACATACATAAAATGTACATAACATGTATAGTAGCCCTAGGATTTCTAGGAATAGCCCTCAATGTTCCCTCTTAAGCTGTGTACATCTGCGCATGCATGCACATTTTGCAACCAGAACACAAAGGAAATGTATGTCCTCTGTCCTTGGCCTAAGTCTAGCAGTCTCAGGTGTGGTCTTGCTCTGCGCATCTGCCAGTCAGTGTCGCACCGCATATGACATCATATCTGACGGGGCACTGGCTGGCCGACACCTAGAGGAAGACCGCAGACTCAGATGCCGAGTAGGGGGAGATCAGGAGAGAAACAGGTTTGTATGAGTATGAAGGAAGGTGTGCTAAGGGAAGGGTATGAAGATGATGGGGAAATAAGGCTAGTTGGGTATGGAGGTGATAAGAAGGAGGCATGAAGATGGATGGGGATGACTGTGATGCAATATGGGGTTGTAGTGGGGGATATGATGATGGTCACGGGAAGCTCTACACTTACATACATGCACACAAAGGTGCTTACCCCAACACCTTACACATAAATACATACACTCACCGCCACTTAAACATACAACATACACTTACTCATACATACATGCACCCACTCTAACACATTACACATATATGCACACACACTCACACATACATGCATACATAAACCACAGCACACTTACATTTACATACACATACACACCACAACACCTACACATAGACCCACGCAAAAATATATGCACTAGGAGCCTTCGATGATGTTTTATTTAACGGAACAACAAACTGAACAAAGTAGTTAAAACTTAAAGGTGTTTAGTAAAATCTTAACTAAGAACTTCATAGATTGCATTTCTACTTGTATTAAATTGATAATAAGGCAATAAGGTTGTAATAGCGATGAGAGGCTGTTCCAAATTATGTTGAAATCATTTCAGGTTTACATTTGCATTAGCATTCAGTGCGCATTCAGTGTTGTAACAGGAAAAAAAAGCACAAAATCTACTAAAAATCAGAGGGAACATTGCTCTGAACAATAGCACTGGCTCTGATTGCCTTCTAGAACCCTAAACCTGACATCAGTATTATAGTATGAGTGACTACATAGCACACGTATGTATGGACTGTGAAAGGCTCCGTATCAACTCAAGGGATAGATTTTCGCGTCAGAAGTTGGATTTGCCTAAAGTGAGAATTTTTACGGGCATTTAAAAAAAAAGAGTGACTATTAGGGTTACAACAACCGTTTTAGCAAATATCACTCACTCTAAATCAACCTATCTGCTCCTATTTGCTCGAGTAAACCTATTCATGCCTATGCTCTGCCTACTAAGCCTCATTTGTTTAGAGCATTGGGGGTAACCAGTGATCATGGGGCGCCTTGAATTCAGATGTGGCCCTTAACCCATTTATATACCCCCTGAAGGTAAATGAATGAATATCAACCTCCGACCGGGGAGATATTTCTCGAGAAATATTCAACAATGGAACTGGCAGAGTGTCGCCTTTAGAAAAATCGCCAGCTTGTGAAGAATATAAACTGATGGAATTGCAGGTGTTAAAAAAGCTGAGATGTATGTGTCATGCAGAACACGCTAACCACTTCTCCGCCCTTCAGGCTCCGTACCATCTGCCTACGTGCTTCTTGTGGTAATTTGACGGTTAGCTGTTCAGCTCTCCTCTGTTATCGCAGAATGCATACAAAGGGCTCCTCCACATTCATCATGTCTTCCTCATTTTTTCACTGCTATTAATAATCTGACTTAAAAACCCTTGGCTGGCTAAGTAAAGAACGTTAAAAAAATTAAAAGAATGCAGTAGAAGAAGCTAGTCAATCTGTCGCATGGTGGTTACAGATACCTCCCAACAGTCCTGTTTTTTTGAGGACGTTCTCGATTTTCAGGCACTGAGGCTGCTTGGCTGTACTGCTTTTGCAAGCCTTGGAGATCATGGAGCAGTTGGGAAGATTATCTAATCTGCCCCAACGAGGCATAAAATTAATGGCGGTTTGTGTTGTTGCAGATATTTTTTTCTTTTCTAATTCATTTGTCTAGATATTTATCCCTAAACAACTTCAGCTACCCGGAGCCTACCCTTGCAGGGCGGGGCCAGGACTGTCCTTTGAAGTCAGTGGGGGGTCCCGCTGATGGCGGAAGGGCGTTCCTGCTTGCCTTAGTGGGGGTTCCCAACAATATCAGTGGACATTCCTGCTGACATCGTGGGAAACACCCCCATTTAAAGGGGAAATGGGCGGATAATGGGGTGTGTCAGGACCCCGCTCCCATGACCCGGAGGACTGCAGAAGGGTGCTTCTCCAAGAGTTCTCCAGGTCAGACCCGGAAAGTTCCCAGGTATGATAATAGCCAAGTAGAATAGGAAGGAGCCAGGCTGTGTGACCCTCAGAATCTGCCCCTTCATCCTGAAGGTTTCACCACATAAAAACCACACATAATCTTTTAAAAAACTTTAAATTTTGTGTCACGTGACAATTAAATGTTCCCAGCAAAAATTATGAACGAGAAAATTTTTTAGAAGGCTTAGGAACTATTTCCAGGGAGAGATCTGTACGCTCAACAGCGCTAGGAATGATGTTTCGAATGTTGCTTTTAGCTATAAAAGTGGCAGGGCCCTCTTCTCCTTTTGTATCAATTTGTTATTGTGTGTGATTTTAAATGATTCCACTGATTGTAACAGCGCTACGGAATCGGCAGGCGCTATTTAGATAAATGTAATGGAACGCGGGTGGAACAGCACCGTCTGCTGATCCGCAAAAGGCCATTAACCCCTTAAGGACAATGGGCGGTCCCTAAACCCATTGAAAACAATGCATTTTGAGCCCATACATGTACGGGCTTTGTCATTAAGGGGTTAATGCTATCATTATGCACTCCGATCCACATTAACGTGTGGAACGGGATGCTGCACACCCTCCTCTTTGTATGTAGGAAGGTGTTGTGGAATATCCCTAATTTTTTGAGTACACAATGTGTGTAGCTGTGAGTTATTTGACCCGCCTGGTTCAGAAATGACGGCTCTGGGTACACACAACGTCATGCACCCCTTGGCAGCTATTTAGCAGTCTCCTATAAAGTTAGTTTTTGGTGGCCAGCATGGTATAAGTGCTCCCCCGTAATATGTGGGGTAGGGTGACCACACGTCCCAGACTGCCCAGGAAAGTCCCACAATGGGACTTTTTGGGCAGCCTCAATCCGGCACTCAATCTGACACAATACATTGTCCCGGAATGAGAATTCTGAGTGAAGGAGGTCTCAGCCAATCAGGAGAGACTTCTTAACTCTCCAGAAATCAAAGGGAGTGCTTTCCATGCATGAAGGCCTATAAATACTGCCTGCAGCATTGACGAGCAAGCGGGGGTAATGGGCAGAAAGTATATCGCATGCATGAAGAGGTGTTCAGCTAAACGCATCTCCTGCGCAAAAATAGCTGGGAGCGGGAAAAAAGAAAAAATTCATTTGCACATGCATTAAAGTGCATACGTTGGCAGCAGTATCCCTCACAGAATCAGTTACTTGTTACATATGTTGCATACCGCCCGGAAGCACTTTACATGTGCTGGTCAGCAACACGGGCAACAACGCTTATGTGTCCTGGAATAAAATGACCACCTAACCCCCCCCCCCCGTTACATAATGGGAATGTGCCAGGAATAGCACATATCAGACACGCCAAGCAAAAATAAAAGGGTTAAAGGCTACATAGTCTAATCAGAAACGCTATTCTTTCAAAATTACATTCTGGTAAAATCTGAAAATCTCTTTTTGTTTTTATTCGCCCCGTTGTAACATAAAGTGCAAATAAATTGCAATTTTCCCTTAAGAGAAACTTGGTTCCCGCATACACTTTTTAGTTCAGACTCTGAGAACAGAAGGTAACCCAAAGGACAGTAAGTGGGTGGTATTTTTTGTGTGCAGGAAATATTTTAAAAAATAAAACTTATCACTTTTTTTAAGCAAAATATGTTAATCTAGAAATTCTACTTAACCCCTTAACTCAATCAACATTACAAGTTACGGATTTTTTTTATATTTGTTACACTATTTAGAAATTGAGAGATATTTCATTTTTTTAATAATAAGCCTTTTCAAAAGCACTAACCTCCCCCATCCCAAAATACTTTGTTTATTTTCTTTTAAAAAAGAAAGCATCACTTAAAGAAAAAATTCTACTTAAGCCCTTTACTCAATCTGCTGGATACAAAAAAAACAAGTTGCTTTTATATTTGTTACACTATTTAAATATATATTTATTTTTCATATAAAAAAAAACAATTCAAATGCATAACCCCCCCCCCCCAAACACCTTGTTTTTAGAATGGAGTTAATACGAAAATAAAATGCAGAAATTACAAAAACATTAACCCCTTCAGTCCCCTATGGACGTACAAGTACTTTACGGGGTTGTCTGTTTTACAGAAATATAAACTTTTGTGGGTATTCTTGGTTTATTTGTTTAAAATTAGAGTTGCAATCCCATCATACCTACTGTAAAAAATCTATGAATAATGTACGCCTTGTAGTATGTTCCTTATAAGTGCTGGGAAGTTCTATATAAATTAGGTATTTCTTAAGACAGGACACCTGAATTGATAAACTTGGAGGAGATTTTCCATCACTTTTTTTTCCTAATTTTTGTTAACTTTCTCATCCTAAATTTTCACCTAATTATCTAACTATGGTGTCAAAAGAAAGCTCTATCTCTCCTTGAAAAAAAAAAAAACAATATATAGTTTAAGTGAGTACACTATTCACAGGAAAAGAGAATAATCGCTGAACGGCATACCGCAAAAATGGCAAAATTACTCCGGGCGTTTGAGGTGCCAAATACCCCTGGGACTGAAGGGGTTAAATCTCTTTCATTTCACAACCATTCCAGAATGTCTACATCTGCTGTGAAAACGTGTGCAAAAGTGGGAGTTGTCTAGTGACGTCATGGGGGGGTGTCAGCAAGTGGCTTGAATTTCCTTTACACACTCAAGCCTATCAGCAGCAGAGGCTGGTCTGTTTAACCCTATCTGCATATGTGGGGCAGGTCTGGAGTGCCTGCAGAGCAGCTCCTGTCAATCATGCAGTTGGTCCTGCCCCCTCTTCCTATTGCACTCAGACAGTTGAGGTTCTTCCGTATTTAGGTGGCAGGACTGAGTGGTGAGTAGTTGTGGGTGGGGGGGTCCTGGAACTCTAAAAACTACTAGTTTGGGATTGGGATCAGGTCACAACTTTGTAGTTAAAACCGGGGTTTTTTTAAACAAAAAGTTTAGGAGAAGCCAGTTCCAATGTCTTAGTTTCTCTTTAGCACAGCCATCAGCTGTGGTTGTACTTATAACTCCCATCACCATTAGCCAGCAAGTGTATCTCCCCAGCAGCAGCTACGCTATTTAAGTGACCCAGGTAGCATTCCCAGCCCCCCATTTTACTATTTTTGTTTTCATTTTTCACAAACCTGGAGTGAAACTTTTCCTAACCACTGGCTGCTTGATTATATAACATAGCAGGAATATTTACATCAACACTAATGTTTCAAATGATAAAGTCTGGTAACATTTCTAAACTGTTTACATCAAACAGCAACATTACATATATTTTACACTAATAATTAACTAGTAGCAGCTCAGACAATAGACTGGGGTGAATTCAATGGAATATATATATATATATATATATATATATATAATGGCTAATTAAAATCAGGAGTGTCATAAACTTCCTATATAGGTTATGGTGATTTATTTTTTAAGTATATATATATATATATTTTATATAATGTGTGTATTTACAGCTATGGGTATCTCTATTGTTTTTTTTCAATGTATTACGTTTCTTAAATGTTGGGTGTGGATCCTTATTTTTACAGCGTGTCCTTTTGTAGCGTCTTTTTCTGGGATAACGTGTAGGTAGAATAACCTATATAAAACTTCCTGTTTCTCATTCTGAAGACTCAGTCGCTGTGACCTGGAACTTCCCATTGGCTGTATGGTGATTTTTGCCATGAATGCAGCCAATAGGAAGCAGATTCCAGCACCGGGAGGGCCCCTGCATGCCGTAATCTGATCATTATTCAAGATCTACAAACCATAGCAGCGTGTGACTTTCCAGGCCGGGCAAAAGCAGCATAAGTTTCAAGATTAAAATGCTATATAGCAACCGCTTTCATTATTTGCAATATTAAACCAACATTAACAAGTGTGTGCAATCACCATAGCAACCAGTGGAATTCTCGGTCCAGTTTCTATTGTCCGTGAATAATGTATCCCTATTAGTAGATGAGCAATTCTCCCATAGTCTTCAACAGCGAATAGTCCAGGGGATAGAATCCTCCCTCTTGTCCCTTAACCCAACCTGGTTTCGTAACATTTAATGGCATTTTTATTATCTGCTTCCCATTTAATCGATACAAGATAAGAAGGTAAGTGTTACGCCGATCTGTTATGTGGTGTTGCTGTAATTCGTCGATTCATTCTCTGCGCCTGAAAAATGGTCAAAATAAACATCAATACTTGTTGACAAACGGAAAGGTGTGAAAAGATTACCACATGAGCAGAAATATGTATTATCTTAATTTTTTTTTTTTTGATAGACCATTTCCAATCGGTTTCAAGGACAGTCCTACGGTTTTAAGAATCTATTCTGCCCACACAGACATATGGCTCATGACTGGCAGAAAAAAAAATGCAGGAGATTCACAGCTTGTATCTAATTCTGTGGATTCCCCCCCCCCTCTTAAATTCAGCTAAAAGTTTCAAAAACATATAATTTAAGATTGGCCGCTTGGCTGTTTGCAGACTTTTTGGGGGTTGCATGACAAAAGCAGAGATCCGTCTATGAATGTGTGATATAGACCATGAAACGGGGACAACTGAACTCTATGCTAAAAAGGCAATGGTTCCAAGAAGTCTGTTCTATCTGATGGAGTGGAAATGTGTGGCCCTACGTAGAATTTGATGGCAGATACGAACCATTCGACCCATCTTTACTGCCCTGCATATTCTTTAGGTAGAAGCCATGAAATGTGTTCTGAAATTAAGGAAAAATGCACAAAATAGCTTGGGTATGTCATAGGTGGAAAAAAGTATACTAAAACTTTTATAATTATTGTCCAAAAAGGGTAAATGGCCAATGTAGATATTAATGTTGTAGGTATAGATGTAATATAAATCCCTGGGTTGACTTGGCAGTGGAACTCTTTGTTGATGAGAAATACAGCTTTTCTTGGGTTAATAGTTTGGTGCAAGTAAACCCAACATTATTATCTCCCCGCTGAAAGCTTTGCATGGGGTGGGGGCATTGGATGTTAGTCTTTTGGATGTAAGTTTTTTCAGCTTTTTTATTTTGTATTTAAATGTCTTTTTCTTTTGCCTTTTTGGACTGCATCTTACTTTGGTATTTTTGTGTTCTAAAAAAAAAATATTTTTTGGCAATGATTAACTTCTAAGTTCAGCTGAACCTGGCAAAAATGCCCCACAATCAAACGGAAGCCATGTTTCTACCGAGCACAAAATTGGAATTCTTGGGCATTTTGTAATGGTATATTATACAGATAATGGTAGCTAAAATTCTAGACCAGCAGTGTAGGTTCTGCGACTCCTTTACAATTGAACACAAGACAATGGGGAACAGAAGATGTGTGAGAGCCATTATTTAGATCATGTAACTATTGTGTTAGTAAACTTTTATTAATAAGTACTTGTGTTCTTTTTATCTAGGCTTCTATAATTCCCCAAACCCCTTTTTAGTGATGATACACTGCTGGGAGGTATGGATAAAATTGGAGATCAACTCAACAAAGCCTATGAAGCATATCGGCAGGTCTGCGTGGAAAAAGAGCGTTTTAAAAAAGATTTGAATATGAAGGTATGTGATCCTGAAATATTGTATAAAGCATTACCTAAAAAAGTGTTTATTGTACAAAATAAACGGTACATACTGCATGTCTTAATTCATAGGCAGAATTATAGTTGTAATTGAACAACCTAAGGACTTTTTTTAAAAAATTTTTGCTCCCTCTAGGGCTCTAGAAGTCAAAAGCGAAAGTAGGAGCATGCATATTTCTTACCAATTGTATATTTTTATTTTTAATTTTTTTTAAAATAATGACAAATTCTGATTAACATGTTTTTATATATTTTCAACAACTGCCAAACAAGCCTCTTACTAACAGTTGGCAAAAATTAGCACCAGGCAGGAGAAATATGGCACCAGCTTAAGAATAAAAACAGCAAAATGTATAATAAAAAAAATAGAATCATTTGGCCTTTTGTTATGCTCTTGTGAACTTTATAATACAAGTGTATGAATAAGCCTTTTAGTTCGAACCGACAAACAGACGTGGGTTTTCTTATATAACTGATATGTCAGAAATGAACCCTAGTGCAGTGGACTCTAGAGGTAACATAGTAACGTAATGTAACATCGCTTGTATAGTAGGGTCTGAAGAATGGTCCATGGGGCTGCTGAATGACGTAGTTAATCAAACTCCTACCTCCTGCAAATGGATTCGGAATTATACTTTTGTTGAGGCTGTATGGCTGCTTGTAACGCATAGAACACAAAACTGCACACAATCAGGAAAAATACCTTCTGATTTCTATAATTTTATGTGGCTTAACAACCCTGGTTACCCTGGTAAAATGGATACTCAATGAATTAATGTTTTACACCTCCTCAAAAGGTAGTGAAAAGATATGCTGACTCCTGGGCTCTACTTGCGGAGCTCTCGGAATCACAGCTGATAAGTGGAACTATAGCAGCAGCCTTTGATCTCGGGTGGTGTTTGGCCCTGGTTATTCCCTTCCTGGTTATGCCTGACTGCCCTCTCCTTATATTTGGAAGTTAGCTCACCTCCCCAACCAGGCTTTGCCCTCTTTCACCTTCAGCAAGATGCAAGAAGAAAGGGGAGAGACCTGTTGGAGTCCTGAAAGCTCCCAGGTATCAACGGCTTCTAGGGTCTGACAAGGCATACTCCACTGTCATGGTCTCAATTAAATCTGTTTACATGGTTCCAACTTTGTTTTCGTAACTGGGTTCAGTAATGCACCTAGGGGTGCCATCATCAAGGACACCTATGAATGATGGTGGGGTGAGGATTAGCAGTCCTACAGAGTGAAACATTCAGCATTGCACAAGGAACTTGAGGAACCTTCAATTAAAAAAGACAGTTCCTTTAACTGTAAAAAAAAAATGAAACATTTGTTTTTTCTTGTAGACTGAATTATATGAACAGCAAATTCGTGACCAAAACAACCAGATACTGCAATTAAAACGCTGGATTGCTGAGTTGACGGCTCAACTCCAAACCTTTACTGGACAAGGTAAACATTGCCTTCAAGTTTCTGTGATAAATGCTAAGAGTCAAATCTCTAAAATAGGATGGTAGGAACTGTATTTGACAACTTGAGCCCCCGCAACAGATCATCCTCAACAAAGCATATACTAACCTATTAAACACATTGGATATCAGGAACTAATTGTACATAAAAAGCGGGTGGGTTGTTGGTCTCCTGTTAAATATGTAAACTATTTTGACCATCATTTCTGAAAAAGGACATTATGGGTCTGGAACAATTTCAGATATTATGGAATGTTTATGGAAATAGATGCAAACTATGGAATAAAGGCTATCTTACTTGTTTAACTATATAATTTGATAAGCTATATTATTGCTTGCATGCAGGCCTTTCTCCTGGTCCACCTCCATCTCCTAAAAACGAGAATGCAGAATGTCGGAGAACCGAAACAGTATCTAATCTGTCTTATGAGCAGCTACAGGAACAGCTAACACTCAGTAAGCTCCAGAAAATGCATTATAAGGTAATGACAAATCTTTAAGTGTATGTAGTATAACGGACCAGTGTATAATCCGAGCCAAGACCCAGACGCAGATACCCAGATATTCTGAACAATCCGGGAAGTGGAGACAATTCATCATTTTTAACTGCTGTTGTTGCAGTAGATCCGGTAATGTTTTGTTTTGTTGTGAGTAGAAAGTAGAATATAAATAATACGCTTTTAGTGTTAGAATAACACTAAAATAAAATAATAATAATAACAATAATAATAACAAATAATAATAATAATAGAATAACAATAAAATAATACACTTTTTAGTGTTTGTAGTATTTTTTTAAATTTTTTGCAAAACAAAACATTTTAAAACAATTTTCACTTCTCTGAGACCATGAAGTTTTTTTTTTTTCCTTTACACATCCATTTTTTTTTTGTTAGAATATGATTTAACCAGAAAAACCACAAAAGGAAAAGATTTTCCCCACTCCCCCCCCCCTCAAAAAAAAAAAGCTAAACATGTTTCAAAATTGACAGATTTGCAGTGTGACAGTCCCACCAGCGACTGCATTCTAGGTAAAGTGCTATATTTATACGTGTCATAAATGTTTTTTGTTCTTGTAACTGTGTGAAAGATTTATCTTACACAAAGAAGTGCTAAATAGATTGTTATGCTGGAGAGTACGAAGCGGTCTCTGCTGATCAACAGACGCCTGCATGGCTCTTATTGCGTTCACCATGCGCCAACACCTTAGAAATGTGTTTTTGGTATCCAGATTCACAGCGTCCTATAGGTCACAACGGGCAAAGTTTTTATACTTAACCTCCGGGTGGCAGGCCGGGAAGTGGACAGGTGTGTCCTGGGCTTACTTCTCTCTTTATATAGCCTCATTTGGCCTCCGGCACTTTCCTTGCATGTTTTTTCCATGTGCTTTCCTGATTTTTTTTTTATATCTTTTGTTACTGAACTTGCTTGTATCTCACTCTTGCCTGTTTCCAGCTGTCCCAACCATTTAGTTTTGGACATTGTGGACATAACTAATCCCTTAAACTCGGCTTGTTCTAAGACTATATGAGTTCCTGCTTCTAATCGTAGAGGTCCCTCCAGTTCATGTGGTTCACCACCCATGGCAGGGCTCACAATTTCAGAATTTATCCAAGGATCCTCAGAAAACACTACAGCCACTCAAAACGTGAAGCTCCCTCTTTGGTGAAATGGTTGTTTGTCTGTTTTCCTAGTCCGACAAGGAAACATAGACTTTGATGGCAGATAAGAGCCATTTGGCCTGTGTAGTGTGCCCATTTTTTCCTGATGCAAAGACTCAAGCCTTAATATGTCCTTGGTCTCCTCTTATGTTCATTATAGCTGTATGGTACCAATGTCTCTAACTATACAACCCTGCTTGCTTTTCCAACACTTGCTTCTTCATTGCCTTCTTACCTTTAAGTCCTGGGAAGTTCCAAGCCCCTCTCTTCTGTTGTCGCTTGTCAGTGACAATGCTATATTGTCCCTATGGATTTTTACATCCCAAGTGTGTTATATTACATTTATCAACATTGAACTGTAGCTGCTACACTCTCCACCGTTATTCTAATTTACTTGCTATTTTGCTTGTTCTACATTGGATTCCATGGCACATATATTGCAAATATCAAATAGTAATGAACAAACTTAAGTGTTTTTACAGTTCAGATTGTGTGTTATAGATATTGTCTTTTGTTTTAGGAACAACTGGAAATTGAGCACCTCAAGTCAAAGAAAATGGAGGAAGAACAAAAAAAGTTGGAATCTATTCTTCTGATTAAAAATGAAGAAATTCGGGCCCTAAAAAATCTTTTAAAAGAGGTAAACTTGACAAAAGAAAAACATGATTACCATACGATAAGCATGATACAGAGGTTGGTGCCTAAGTCAATGCTTTCCTCTTTTTAAAATAATGTTTAGAACTATAGAGAAAGTAAGTGAAAGGTGTTTCTTTGTAAAGTGACAGAAGTCCTTGTAGTGGTGAGAGACGGGCAAGTCCCCCCCCCCCCCAAAAAGAAAACCTTACAAATTTGGAACATTGTATTTATGTTAACGTATGGCCATTTTGAACTGCATGTTTAAAAAAAAAAAATGGCACACTTTTTAAAAGGTCCAGCAGGATTAAATATTTCCTAGTAACATTTATGGTTATAAATGTTACTAGAATATATTTAATTCTGCTGGACCTTTTAAAAAGTGTGCAATTTTTTTTTTAACATTTTTATTTTATTTAGGCAACAGTTCAACGTTAATAGTCATCATTGGTACAATGTTATAACCTTTCTAGTCGGGCACATGTAGTTCATATGACCAGAGACGGTATTTTTCTGTGCCAAGGGTATTTAATTAGCTTTCTATGTTAATGTCCTTGTGTATTATTTTGCTTTAAAGGTGTTGTTCCACCTACTCTGACTAGATTCAGCATTAGTAAACACAATTCCTAGCACTGTTGAATACCCAAATCCTTTTATATATCAGTGATATATCATTTCTGTGATTAAGCCAATTAGTAAAATGACTGATTTTCTAACATTTTCTCTCTGGCTTAACCTCTAGAGAATGCAATTAATGTCTTAATGTCTACGTGGAATGCCACCTTTAAGTTGTGATGTGTGGTTGTCTGTTATACCACTATTGGCCAGAAGGAGGCGGTATAACACCAATTCTTGGTATAGCAAGCTGTATATTTTTCTTTTTCTTGTTTCTTAAGACATACTAAATATTATGCCTATCAAGTTGCCTATTGCCCTTAGCTGATCTAATTCTGTGAAAATTCCATTATAATAGAGTCATTTCAATCACTGCACTGCCTTGGGTAGTCTTAGAAGAATATTACGTTCGACAGATCACAGTTTCTTATTCCCAGAGTTTCTAAGCAATATGATAATCACAGAAATGTCACATTACGTTGTTTTAATCTGGGAAGCAATGATTATATTCCTTAAAGCTCACGTTCAGGGCCTTTGAAGGTAAAACTAATATTCCTATTGTAAAAATGACTTTTTTCAATTTTTTTCTTTTTTTTTTCTTTGAGGAGCGAAATAAAAAAAACATGCAAGAATTTCCTCCCGTGAGATCTCCTCTCGATGAGTCTACAAGGTACATGTTATTTTCTTTTTATTATATTTTCATCTATGTGATGCGGTAAATCAATGTATTCAAAATGTAAAGATATTTGTTTAAAAAGTAGATTTTTTGTTGTTGTTGTAATCATCAAATAGTCAGTGTTCAGAATGCACGTCTACTCAATATGACCCTAAAGCAAATATGCCTATCCCACGTATGTGTGTTTTTTAAATTCCCTCACTGTTCTAGCCTCTACCACTTCTGATCGGAGGCGGTTCCATTTATCTACCACCCTCTGAGTAACGTAAAACTACTTTTGTATGAACTTTTCATGTATTTTGTAAAACGGAATTTGTAAAACCCTTTCATAGATCCAGGAGTACGAGAGCTCAGTTTGAAGGAGAGACCTCTGAGGTCCCAAAAGCTTATGCAACTTTTTCTTTTGTTGGCCCAATGAAAGGTATCATATAAAAATACTGGCGTACTGTAGACACTGCAGTATTGTACTACTATGATACCGTGCAAATGATATTAGTAACTGGTATACTGGGGGCGCTTGGACAGCGACCCTCTGCGCGTGAGTGTCAAGAAGTAACACACGGGGATGTGCACTTATATTTGTATTTATTTTTTGGTCATGGACTGTGTTCTCTTCCATTAGCGATAATTATCTGCAGCCAGAAAGCACCCGCCACTGTAATCACCATGCGCCGGGTTTCAGAGCATTCCTTTTGTTGTTTAAATTGTATTGGTTAACATTCATTATCATCCCCGAGCATCTCTTCGCTCTTCATTAGCATATGGGATGTATTCTCATATTCCGTAATTAACATTTGTGGGTAAAGTAGGTGTTTGCCACTAACCAGTCACTTGTAACAGTAATTAGGCCACATTGTTATCTCTTAACATCCATTTAATACTTGGAATTAGTAGAATTTTTGTATACGTTTTTATTAACTTCACTGGTTTTGGTTTCTATTTGCATTTTTTCCCCCTTCTGTGAGCATTTATTAGCACGTTATTCCATGTTCTGACGGCTCCTAACATCTGGCGACCATGCCATTAACAATTAGTATCCACTAACATGTGGAGTGGCTTCTTACTTCGTTTATTCACTATAAATAAATATCAGTGCCATGATCTGTTGCTTTTTGCTATGTGTTATATTAAATGTGTGTGGTGTGAGGTATGTATACTTCCGTGTGCAACTGCGTTTCTATGTAATGTGCAAATAAAATACCGTTCAACTTCTGTTAGCGCCCCAAAATTCAACCCCGCAGGAGGCATGCCCTATTGTTGTTGTTTACCATTCACTTGGTGGCTGTGGTTAACCATTTTTCACAAGGGCTCTTTTTATTTTTTTTAAAAAAAGGTTAAAGGGATGGTTTACTGTCCCAGTAAAGAAGAATGTAAAATAATAGTAAATAAAATCACTTACCTAAAGTAGAAGCTGCAGTTCTGGAGCTGCAGCTTCCCACCTCGCCTGTGGTCCGACAATTCTCTCTACTGATTGGCTGCTCGAATCAGGACGGCGCATGGCTGCTTAGAATAGGGCAATACAGGGCAATCTAGGCAATAACTGAATGTATATTTATCCGGGGTAAGTGTCGGGATGTTGCGTTACCGCGAGTCGTAGAAATGCACTCCCATTACTTGTAACTGAACATTCTTCTTCAAATGTTTTACATGCAGGCAAGGTGCTGAACAGCTTTTCTGCGATCTAAAGGATGAATTCAGTCGGATTTGCAAGTTAACTAGAGAACAAAGCGTCCGTCTGAATAGGTTTTTCAAGAAGGAGAATGGAGCTGGTAATCAGATTCTGTGTTGAATATTCTCATTTAAATGTATTCCTTTATGACTCCCGATCTATATAATAATAACTTTCATATGCCGCTCGGAACGTGTCGGAAAGCGAGCGTACGGAAACCGATCGCTTACACCGGCATACGGACATTATGTATTCCCAGCTGGCATAGGAAACCTCTGGTGCGTCGGCAGCTGTTTGCTCCGACACCATGCTTAGCCAGCTCAATTTGCATAGGGTGCTGAACCCAGTATCCAGTTGCATACTAATAGGGGCCACAGGGGGTCCTGATCTAGGGTTGCCATCAGAAATATTCAGTCCTAGGTCCAATTTAGGACTTTGCCCCCCCCATCACCATCTGGCCTTTCATGTTCTAAAGTGCCGCCTCGTTAACCCCTGTCCCTCCATGTCCTCTTCCTCAATTCCTTATACTCCATGCTATTTTTGTTATAGAAACTTTATGTAATGGGTATTATTTTTTTAAACTTATTTGGTTAACTTAGTAATGTTAACCAGATTATTAGACACAGCAAACGTGATATAAGAGATGATTCTAAAAAATGAATCATACACTAACTACTGGAAATATTATTATAGTATTATTATATTTTTCTCTGTATCCTCCACAGTGGCGAGTAAAGTATCTAAAACAAATAAAAAGCGGTACATGCACAACCCCGATACATGCACAAGCATGTTAGCCGGTTTGGCATGATAACGTACCGATGGCATGGACGGGTTAGCTTGGAAGTTTATTTTTTCTTATAAGATAAAATAAAAAGCTAAAAAAGTGGCATGTCTGTTCTTTTAATCAAAGGCCGGGTGCAATTGACAACAAACTTATCTTTATTTTTATCTTCAGCAGATGTTCCTATGCAGTTCTCGATGCCTGTTCAGTGCACGGATGAAACGAACGATAAAACGCAAGCAGCGGAGAATCCGAAGTTCCCGAAAAGTAAAGCCGCCTTTGCTTCCATTACCCCTAGAGGACTGGGCCCCGACGATGAATTGAGCGTCTCGGTGGAATCCCTCTCTAATTTAAGTGTTAAGTTTCCACCGAGCGACGAAAACTGTGAGTTTCTAGAGAGCTCTCCAGAAATTGGACCCCTTCTGAGGCCGGCTTCTGATAAAAACGGGCCCCATGATGCATTACAAAAAGAAGCTCCGCTTTTCCCGATGAATTTCGATCCCGTACCGGGTGGCTCATCGGGTAAAGAGCCGTTAACGGGAACGGTTTCTGATCTGATGGCGCTCCGGCATCTCAACATAAGAAGTAACTACAAAAATACCTATTTGAACTCGGAAAAGGACGATAGCGTCTCACGGGGGGAGAGCAGTCCTTTGAAAAAATATACAGTCGATTACTTTATTCAGGGCCTCGCTGAGGGAAGTGAACCATCTACTCCCACAGGAAGGACTGTCCGGGGACCACAACAGGTTTGTTATTTACTAACGTTATTATGGAATATATAAGTTAACTGATTTTCTTAATTTGTGCCTTTTTGTGTTTTGTAATTGAGAATTATTTATTTTTTTGGAACAATGCTTAGAGTTGGGGTTTCTAAAACCTTTCCTGGTTTTGAATTGCCGTTCTATAGGTTTGAGGGAGGCTTGTGTTCCAGGTGATGTGTGAAGTGCGTCGGACCGATACACGGTCAGTGGACAGTGGAGGAATTATGTGTTTTGATGTGTCCAATAATTTTGGAATAAAGTTCCAGTTCCCTTTCGAAAATCTCAGTTTACTCTAGATCCTAGAACAGTAAGTTATGTTTAAGGCTACATTAGTCCAGCAAGTGTGCAACACGCACGGGTGAACATTTTTTGATGTATAGTTCAGGCTTAAGGGCAGTCAACGGACAAAATTACAAAAACATTTGTTCCGTTTAGTGTTTGTACAAAAAACACTACTTTCCTGTTATCCTTATGTAAGCCAAAATGATAATTTGCAAGAAATATAAATAAAAACACAGTGTGTCCGGGGGGGTTTTCACAATCTTGGACCACTGTAAATTCTCTTTAAAATGTTTTTTAAAGGTTGTCTTGAGTTGGTTAGCATTGGAAAACCAACCAACCAAACCAACATTTCCAGAACGCTTTCTCAAAGAAAAGCTTTTGGCTTAAATACCATTGGAAACATGGACTCTACTTGAGGAAAAAAAATTATAATCCAGTAGTGATTTCACCAAGTACACCATCTTGTAGGGCACCGGGATGGATCCCTGGCTAAATGCAGGTGGCCTTTGTATCTTTTTATATAGCGACTTTCATCAAAGGTGATCATCTTAATATTCGGCCAACAAGAATACATCTAGTCATATAAGCATTTGGGAGCCATCTGTAAAAAGAGACATCTGAGGTCCTAGAGCATCTTCTCTAGGACCAATAAGGCTATATCCACTTTTCTTATTTTTTTTTAAATTTTATTTTTATGAAACTGCGTCACATTTAGAGTTTCATGATCTGACCTTACCATATCTGTGGCACAAAACTTGAATTATTGCACATATTATGTTTTTGAAAAGGTGAATGTCTATTCTAGGCGTGAATGTTAGCTGTTACATTCCCCCTTCTATTTTCCTGTTTCTGACGTTTTATTCTGTTGTTTATTGTGTTTACTCGATTTTTTTTAATTTGTTTTGCTTGTTCTTAGAGTTTTCGATAGATGGCAGTCTTTGTTGTATATTTTTCCCCCATACTAGAAACAGCTGGTATGTGATTACAAGTTGATGGGAAAGTAGGCAGCTTAAAAAAATGCAAGTGAATTGGTGTTGAGCTGTCAAAAGGCACAGGGCAGAAGGTTAGATAATTGACTTTCGCACCAGGGTAAAAAAGGGGATCTTGAAATGACTTACGTTTTTTTTGAGCTTCAGATTCAGATGTAAAAGTAAATGTGTTATTTTTTTCCCCGTTTTCTTTTAAACGTTAAATTTCATGATTTCATTTTTCAGCTAAAAATGCTAATTTTTTTTTTCTTGGCGTGAAGAAAACACAGTATCAATTCCTTTGTTTGACAAACAACAATTTAAAGTTGAAGGTATTTTCTATATGGCGTTGAAACACCTAAGATTGGGGAAATAGAATAAAAAATAATTAGCTAAATACCAGGTTACATTTCCTTAATAGCATTTGCGTAATGTCTAGATTAACTTTTTAGTTCTATTCTAAAGAATAGTTGCCTTTCCAAAATTATGGAAATTAGTTGCCCTACGCTAAGAATCGACATAAGAGATCCAAATCATGTCTTTTGGATGGTTTGGAAATGTTAACTCCTTTAGGTAAATATATTTTTTTCTGGATTCACCTTTTAATTACCAGGTAGTATGGCTTATGAGTTTTTACTGCTCCCAAATATATATATAAAAAGAAATAAAAAAAAAATTCTCTCTTTGGCTTGATACGATTGGACCATTAAATCGAAGTCGATCATCATAGTAAGTGACTAACCAAATTCTTAACAAATGTAGAAAACAAACTTTTAAAATTACCTAGGCATTTAATGTTCCAAAACACCTAAAAAGGAAAGCGAGAGAGAGAGAAAAATACTCTAGATAATAACATATTGGCTTTTTCATGCTACGCTGTTTAAGAACACACAACATTGTCAAACATACTTCGTCTTTCAAGTTACATAGTGGCAGATTCAGACTTGCATCACATTAAGGTGATGTATTTGTGGCTGCTTTAAACAATGATCCCCTGTGTCTCTTTCCATTTAATCAAAAATATTGTTGTTATTGTGGACATGAGCCGCAAGAGATAGTCTCTCCATGTTTCTTTAATGAAACTAGTACATTTTAGATTATTATTCTTTACAGTATCGTTTTGTACATTTTATATATTGTATATTTTGACATTTATTTCTATTGTAAAACTAGAAACTAATATCACGAGATGGGTTCCTGTAAAATGAAGAAAGGGCCCAGGTAAAAACAAAACTTCCCAGGAAATTAATGAAAACAAATTTGGAACTGACATACATTGTCATCATGGCAGATAATGGCGATCCCTGGAATGTTTCAACACATACTCATCACGTCGACATACTGCCAAGTAATTTCCTCCCCCAATCTCAATATGGTTTTTTGTTTTTTTTATTACATCTCTTAAAACATCCGATATGGACAGCTGTACACAAGTTTCCTCTAGTAGAGGTTGATAAACCGACATGGACAACTCAAGATATCCCATATGGTCCATATGCTTTTGCCCCAACTCATCAAGGAAAAAGAATGCTGTTACAAAACATTGCTATTTATAATAAAAAAAATGGAAAGAGAATAAAACCGGATGAGCAGTGCAGTTTTCACTTGTAAATGATTTTTGATCATACAAGAAGTCCTTGGTGAAAATTATCATAAACTGTTATGTGTGCGTTTTGTGCCTTTGGGGGAATAACTATGGAAATGCTAGAAACCTTGTGTGGAATTGCTGATTTTTTCTTAGGGATGGATGAAAACTGAAAGTGAATGAAATATAATTTCAGCAATTTGCTAAAACTGCATCAGATTAGTATAAAGAGGCTGTTTACTGTCACTGATAGCCCCAATGAAGAAGAATGCAAATGTAAGTATTTTATAAGTACTTTTTAATATGCATTTCTTAAAAAAATGAATAAAAATAAGACCCTTACCTGAGGTAGAAGCTGTAGCCCTGCAGTTGCCCTACTCCTTTGTGATTTGATGGTTCTTGGCGCTGATTGCAGCCACTAACTGGTTGCTTCAAGCAGCCACCGTGTTCCCATTGAAATCAGTGGTAGCCCAAACCCCACATGTGCATGGGGGTTTGGTCCTTTGCCCCGCTGGCCCTGGCTGGCAGTAAGATCACGTATCAAGGGATGTGTTCGGCCAAACATGTCTCCTACACGTCAAGCAGCTGGCGAGTGGGGAAAGACGCTGCAGAACCCTGCCATGCATTTACAAGAGGAATATGTAAAGGCACCATTCAGTTATTATATGCATTAAAGTGCACATAATGTCTAGAGTGCTACTGTGTAGAGTTGTTAAACCTCTCCTACTAAATTGCATTTGTTTGCAGTTGTTTGGTAGTTTCTCAGTTTTTCTATTTAAATTCATGGGAAGTGTACTTCCCAAATTAAGCAAATTGTTTGTTTTTGCAAAGAAATCAGTTTGGTTTAATTAATATAATTGTATATAGGCTAATAGTGATGTTTGTAACTTTGGCAAATAAAAGAGTTACTTGGACATCAGCTCTGCTTATCAGAAATGGAGTAGCAAGTCTTGATCTGTCTAAACCAGTTTTCTAGTCCTTCTATGTCTCCGAGGATGCTCATGAGGACTCCAGTACCTGGGGTCAATCCACATCTTGGCTCATGCACAGGATTAGTGGTCCAAGCTGGGGTTGTGGGCTGGCACCCGCTCAGTTAATACCCCGCACATCCCAGATTGCCCTCCTCTGTATTGTATAAAATCACAAATACTGTGCTCTTCTAAATGCCACCCATTTACTGTGTAACATATATACTCCATGCATATAAGTTGACATTCATGATCTTAAGTAGTTTTTGGAAGTATAGGGCCAGATCTGCTTTAAAGATGAATGGATATTCTACCTACAGTGTTACGTTTGGAGAGACATGGTGTTGGCTACAGGTGTTTACAAACTATTTAGAACATCTAGCATTCCAAATTAGGTTCCCAAGTGATGAGGGCGGCACCGGCATTAGTTACGTTTTAAACCTATCTGTAGGGGTAGGTATTTTATTGTGCATGGAATATCGAGTAACTTAGCTGACCTTGTATGAATTTCAAATACTTTAATAAAATGTGTTATTGTGACCATGTCAGATGTCACACAAGGCTTACTAAATTGCAGATAAGATGTAGACTGTGTTGAAATTGAGTCCTCCAGTCATTAAAGCCGTAAGGACACTGATGTTGGCACAGGCATGGATCACAGCTGCCTCAGCACTGATAAAGTTTTGCCGTGTTGGCATGTACCTTCCTACAGCAGGACAGGTATGTGCATACCTGGGAGATTCCCCGCACTCCTCTGGGGACTGGCCTATTGAATGGTATGGGTTAGCCAGGTTTGTAAGGGCAGGACTAGTCCTAGTGGGTGGGAAGTGGGTAGGGAGTGGGTGGAAAGTGGGTAGGGAGTGGGTGGGAAGTGGGCACGGCCAAAACACTGCTACCTTTTCTGGAGAAAGAGAGAGTTCTAGGTATGGGTATGAGTTACATGGTCAATGGGAAGTGCAGAACAAATACATCTAAAAAAAAAAAAAAAAAAAAGACAGGGGAGGAAAGGGAGATAAAAACATATTAGTGGAAGAAATGTGGTAAGAGCAGGAGATAATTTTTTTTTTTAGAGAAAATAAAAATGAGATTGAAAAGGGGATAATTTAAATATAAGAAATTAAACAAGTGCAAAGGAGAAATTCTAAAGCCATTTATTCAATGACAGAGAACACATTTTCAATACTTGTGGCAGAAAACATAATCATCTGAAACGTATAGCTTTTCCCATCTACCATTCTTGCATATCAAGCGTAAAATTGCATTTATGACATTTTTGTATGCTTTTAACTTAACTTTATTTGTATAATACGTATGATTTCATTGTATTTTGAACCAACTATGCAAATTTCCATGACGTAAAAAAGTCATATCAACTGGATTTAGAAATAAGCCCTCAAACTTTGGTAACATTCAGTCTAAATCAATCGGTATGCACATTTTTCTTTACACTCCTTCTTATATACTGTAATTAATTTGTACCGGAATGGTTTTGGTAATCATACAAGATGAAAAGAAAACACGTAATTACCGAGTTGACTTTTTTATTTTTATTGTAGTGTATGAAGTTATCATTTCTTTTTTGTCTTTTCTTCAGGCGATCTGGAAACCTTCTAAGCATGAAGAAAATGATCTAATAGCCCCAGGGTGTGAGAAGTGGGATCAGGACAGTGCTGATATATGTGAATTCTGCCAAGCCGTTTTCCCACCATCCTCCAGAACTAGTGGGGATTTCCTCCGGCATCTTAATTCACACTTTAACGGACAGTCCTAGAATATATTTCAAAGTATAAGCAAAACCAAAAAAAAAAAACAAATAGGTGTGTGTGTATGTATATTTACAGTTTTTATTTATTATAATTTTGTACCAAATATAATTTTGTGACAAACGGTTTTTATGAAGCATAGAATATGTCACATTTTTATTTTACCATTAGCCGTAAAAAAAATTAAAAATAATAATTCTAAAAATAATCACCAATAGACAAATGTATTCTTACAGGCTTGGAATTATGTCATGAAAGATTGCTGATCATTCCATTTGTCTTCCTTTTGTTGAAATAAAAGCAGCACTTATCTTGGTTTCCAAAAAAAGATGTAATTATTTTCCCTAAAGCACAAAACACATTAAAAAAAATTCTGTTTTTTGATTCTTCAAATCCTATTTCGCTGCATTGTGCTAAAGCATTCTCTTTTTAGCACAGAAAAAAAACAGAGCACTTCCAGAACGCAAAATGCTTAGATTGCATTTTAAAATTAAGAAATTAGAAAAATGTGTTAATTAATAGGATGACACATACATGTAACAAATATTTGTATGTTATGAATTTTATTTTTTTAGATAAATCATTCATGCGACTCTTTCAAAACCCATATCTCACTATTATGTCTTTAAAATCTAATTTTGGAATTATTTCTACTGAATGCTAAAATATAATATAGGATTATATGTACAAACAAAATTTTAACAAAAATAGTAATTTTTCATATTTCTGTTCTCTGTATTTCTTTAGATAAGCGCATTATGTAAAAAAAAATCTTATGAAAAGAAAAACAAATGTTCTTTTATTACACTAAATAGTTTTTGTCAATACTATAAATTTTACAGCTGAAAATAATAGGATTGTCCTATCGTACGGAAATAAAGGGAGCCTTAAACTTCTTATGATGAGTGGAACACAATTTATGAATAATAAATGTTTAAAGGCTATTTGTTATATATAAATATATATATATATATATATATATAGGAGCGTTAGTTTATGATTGTTAATAAAATACAATGATGCATTAAATAATGTATATACACAACAAAAAGGGTGTTTATTTTTAGTTGCATTTCAAAAGTAAAGTGCATTCTATCCTTGTGTGTGTGAAATGCAGAAAACGCACACTAATTATCAGGAGTATGACATCATCAATTGGCTGTATGCAATGTACAGCTTAGACTGTTTAAACCTTAATCACATCAGGTCTGTACTGTTACACAGGAGATAATCAGCGCCCTTCAGTTCACGACCTTCAGCGAGCTCGACACATCGGGGGATTGTAGCTCTGGTAGTGGGTCTGTTCTAGATACCCCTACGATAGTGTTATTGAGCAATATTTCCCTTGGGGATAAAATAACATATCTCCTTAACAACACGCCTTACAAACCTGACGCTCGCAAGACACTAAAGCTAGCATCGTGGATACCACAGTGTTTTCTGCCGCCCATCTCTTTTATTTTAGACACCTTTTGTTTAGGATGTTACAGCGAGAAGAGCGATGCTTCTTGGCAGACCTTTTGCTGACTCCTTTCTTACAAGGAATGCCACTAATTACGCTACGCGTGTAACAAGGGACAAAAAGGAAAGCCACGTAAACAACAAAGATTGAATTAGCAACCGAGATGAAATGTCTAAATGTTGCATTTTCAGGATGTTGGGGCACCTTGTGTTTTTTAATGTATTTGGGTGTGGACCTATGTGACAAAAATCCAAACTTTTTATTATGCCTTTTTTTAAACTGCTTTTTTTTCTTGTTCTTTTGCCTTATTCAATGGGCGCTTGACCAGATTTTTAATATATATATATATATATTTCTATGTATGTATGTAGTACCTATCTCTTATGCAGAGGTCATGTAGCAAAATTGTTTATACTTTTTTTACCAAAGACCAGTATTTTTCTGGAATGGTAGTTTAAATTGAATAGCAGAAAAAAAAAGACGATTGTGTTTTAACTTTAACACTCTTTAATGAAGCATTTCACATAAACACAACTTAAAACATCTGCCTTAATGATGAGCTTCAAAATGTACATATGGGTGTCTGTAAAAGGAATTTTACAATATAGAGAAGGCAAAATGATTTCAGAAAATGTGATTTTAGTCACTTATAAATTTGTTGTAGCAATGGAGACGTAACTAAAAGTGTGCAATATTAGACTTGTGTCTTAAGATACATGTGTGAATGAAAAGAAATGATACTTATGTGATGCTTAATGCTTTCTGGAACCGGGAAAAGTAATGTAGAAAACCCGAAAATTGAAATGAATATGGCACAAGTAACACAAAATTAAAAGGAAAAAAATGAATTTTCATTTTGGTACATTGAAATAAGTTGTCCTCCTGGACACATTTTTAATAACCATTTTATATTTACATTGGTCAGTGGAGCACAGTATTTTCTTTCATCAATTGATTTCTTTATTTTAAGCAACGACAGGCAAAGAAAAAAATACATTATATATATATATATTTTAATGATCTGGGACGGTTTATGTTTTATACCTCGTTTTATATGACATTAACAGAACAGAACAATTTATTGAGCTTCCAACTTTGTTTGGTTCACCTATATTAGATAGAACAACTATCTACTACACAAGAGAACAGAAAGATCAGTCACTGCTGTCTTGATGCATCTGCGTCCTAGATCGTAGGAGAGGCAAAACAGTCTAGAACCATTGACCTGTACATAATTACATGTCTTTGATTTAATGGAATAATCAACTCATTTGCTCAATATATTTTCTTTTCCTTAAGAAACTCATGAAATGAACTCTTGGGTAAATCTACATCTGGAAGCTTGAAGTCAGACAGGTTTTCCAAATGAATAAAGACCTTGTTGATTTCAATAGGGGATACTGGTGTGCAACTCTACTCGGTAGAAAGCCATGAGCACACCCTTCCCCGAAAACCTCATTCCTAATATCAGAACTACTAAGGGTTACAGCATTATGCTCATTTTATCAATGTTCTGCGTTGTGATGAAACCACCAGTTTCAACCCATTTTCCATGACCATTATAATTACTGCGAACACATGCAAAAACATGTTCTTTATATATATATAGCCAGCTCTACTGCTGGATTTATTTCATACTTTTAACCTACCTTTTCTATTTTGCGTTTGGACAGTTTCATGGATTATAAGACCTGCCGTTTAATTAGAAATAGTTTTCGGGCGACATGGTTGCCTTGGCCTACTAACTGTGAAGTTGTTGTTGGGGGGGGGGACTTATGATTTGAAAGAACAAATATCTCTTTTACTCGCAATCACATTGGAAGGTTTGAGAGTCTCTTCCCCACCTACCCTTTTATGTAATGGGTTTCTAAAAGCATTCAGCGACGGGGGTAGACGGCGCGTCTTTGCACTGCAGGGCCCTGAGCAGCCATGAGTGTTAATGAAGTTGGTGTTGCAACTCATCGCATGCCCAGTAAGGTTTTGCATCCTTAGCTGCACTCCTCTCTTGGCTTCTTTGCTCTTGATCTTCAAATGAGAACGAGGAAATCGTGAATGTGACACCAATCCCACACCTTAAGATGCTTATTATTTTGTCAGTGTCTGAATGTAGTGCCACGCACAGCCTGTAGCTCCCTTTTTCTCTCTCTGGAATCACAGACAGCTGCTTGTAGATAATTATCCTGTCACTGCTTGTTATATTAGAGAGGAAAACAGTGCTCTGACAGATTCCAAGACTCTCCATTTTGTCACAGCTTCTTAAATGATCAGATATGTTATCATTACTATATTTGGTTATATTGCATTATATGCCCATAGTATTATTATGTAAGATCTCAAAGTCATCTGACTCATTCGTAGCATGTATGTAAACTGATACATTGTATTTTTCAGGGCATCACAGGGGATTTTTTAAGCGATACATTGTAAATTTCATAATATCGCTGTTTTTTTTTCCCCCACACACCCTTCCTACATTAATCCAAATAACTAATATAGGTGGATCCTATTAAATACAAAAATCAAACCAGTCTCTCCGCAGGTGGAACACTTACTTTCACTTACTTCCAATCCTAAACTTTCTTCAAAGGTTATGTCTGGCATAGCGGGCATATGCAAATGAGGGAGCCCAAGTAACCTTGGGTAAGTAATCAAAAGTGACGTACCTTGTGTGTTTGCGTGCGTCTTTTATCTTTTATTTATATAGCGCCAACAGTTTATGCAGCGCTTAATACAATACATATATTCAATATTGGTGTGTTTTTATTTGCTGTTCTCTGTATAGTATGGGGATTTTGTTACTTTTGACCCACCATAAGTGTAAGCAGTGGCCGCTATGTTAAAATAGTAAAATATAGTAATTTGCTTTATGCATGATACTGGAGAATGGATATAACCTTATTGGTCTAAGAGACGATAGGGTCATTAATTGTAGGTGATACCTTTTCATTTCACCAACACAGGATAAAAAGATCATCAAATAAGATTTGCAACCTTGAAAAACTCTTCTTCCAACAGAATGAAGAAAGGCATCCAAGGTCTGCGCTGGCCTAATATTATCGTTATTATCTCTTATTTATATAGCGCCAACAATTTACGCAGCGCTTAATACAATACATATATTCAAGGGGTCTGACAAGACGAGAATTGAACGACTAGGACAAACCGATACGTTAGGTGGCGAGAGCCCTGCTCACAAGCTTGGGTATCACCTAAATTGACGAAAGACTCAATGTCGCTAGTGACATGCTTCTCGTAAAAACATATTACGCTACGATCAGTAAGTGCAAGACAAGTACACATTTTTTTTACTGTATAGAGCGCATTACTCTGCGGTACAATTAACATATTTGCCATATGATAAGCAATGTGTGTTTGTGAGATACAGACGCATGTAGAGTGTTGGTAGATTCTCTGCTGTACAATGTTTATGAATGCTTTTGCATGTTATATTGCCTATGTATGTGTGTGTTTTTAATCTTGTGTATATAAGTAATCGAGTGGTTGCACAGCCTTAGTTTAAGTGTCTTGACATATCCTTGGGCATTGAAAGAGTAAAAGCCAGATGAACGCACAAAGCATCGCTGGGGATAAATAACTTATGAACAGGAAGGAGATGTGCGATCGAGAGAATAAATCCCGCGTTTGCTGCAGGGAGTACGACCCTCCAAGATAGGAATTATATTTATCAAATTACAAATAATATAGATTTAGAAGCAGCAAAACAGAGAGAGAGGGTATGGAATAGGTGGGGAGTACTTGGGGAGGTTGAGGAGGGGGAGAAAAAAAGAAATAGGGTAAGAAAGAGAAAAGCAGCAGGCTGATTATGAGGTGTCAAAACTGCCAGGAGCAAGAAGGTGATAGCAATCAGGGGTGAGAAGAGTGCGGCATCCGTACGGGGCAACTAATTATCCGTCTCATTTGAGGAGTAGCGTCTGAGGCAGCAGCGTCCTCTGGCTGAGCGGTGACAGATTGGAGCAGGGAGAGGGAGGTTTGCACCGTGCACTGATCTGCATGCTAATCACACAGAATACATCCTTACGCTGCCAGGCACCAGCCTGGACTCCAGGGGCCAGCACAGCATCCCAATCACCAGCTACAAATCACCATCGCCCATGCCTTATCTCTAGCTTGTTTACCGCCTACGACAACATTCCCTGTAGATTGCAAGCTTTTTCAAAACATGGCGGAATCGCCACGATGATGGCGGCGACGACGCTGACCTCCCGAATCCCTGAGGAATAGGCTGCAATGCACATGAAATAAAGGAACATACCTGTGTGGATGTTATCACATAAATGTAATATACTGTTATGCTTATATTACCAATCCAGTTAGCACTTTTATTAACAGGTGATCCAATGTGTTACGTCTGTGGATGAGCAGTTAAAGCGTTCTTGGCGAGTTATCGCAAGTTCCTATGGATCCGTTTAGATTATTGTGTCTTTTTTGGTGTTTTTTTGCATTAAAAATGCAAACAGGAAAGCACTGGGGTACGGGGCACATTTCTACAACCGTGCAGTTGGAGCTTTCAAAATAATAATAATAATTACAAATGTTACTAAGCCTAGTGATAAACTAGAGAATTGTATGCATAAAGCTTTCGTATACATTCATAGAATTTGAAACATAGAAACATATAAATTGGCGGCAGAAAATAACCTTTTTTTATAGCCTGAGACCTTTATTAGTCCTTGGCTTAGATTAAGGATGGCTTAATGCGTATCCCATGCATGTTAAAATTCTCTCACTGTATAAGTCTCTACCACGTCTGATGGGAGGGTACTCCATGTATCTACAACCTTCTCGAGTTTTAGATTATGGCCTCTTGTTCTAGCGTTTCTCCTCTGAAATAAAAGTCCTTCCTGTACCTTTGTTAAATGCCTTTAAGATCCTTTATTCTTCATTTTTATCCTGGAAATATCATTTTAGTAGCTCTACTCCAATATCTCATCTCAGTTGTCATCGTTCCCATAACTCCCATTGTTCACCCATTATAAAATGGCTAAGGCTCATTTGATTTGGCTCGATAGATAACTGTAGATAATACAACCCAAAGTCAGCCACCAAAGATCTTTGGATTCCACTAACAATATGAGCCCCCTGAATGAATGTGCTCATCATATAAGCTTCTTAAATAAAGTCCTACCTACCCAAGTAGGTAACGATCAATGAATGTAGCTAAATATAGTGAATAGCGAGCGTAGACATAACAAAATGTATTAATTACAATGGGTTAAGATGGGTTCTGGAATAAACTGCAAGAAAATTTGCATTATATTTTTTGATGATCACCATATAAAAATGATATTTCGTAGAATCTGCGTGCATTAATTCATGACATCCATATGTTGTAAATTTCCTTAAGAGAGTTCTTGCCTTTCCTAAGTAAACATATTTTGGACTGCAGCAACTGTTTACTTGTTTTTATTTTTCAATGTAAATGGTAAATTGTACATGTACCTGCTCTTAAATAATAACTTTTTTTTTTTTTTTTGCTTAAATGTCATGTTTCCTAAAGTCTTAATAGTTCTGCCCTTAGTGAGGTCAGAGGAATGGGTCATGAATGAAAAAAAGTGCATGAATTGTATTGGTTTTGGGTATTTAAATTATACTTCTCTACCTGGTTGCTGGCTCATAGTCTGACTGGTTTTAAATGGGGGTTAACAACCAAAAGAAAGACCTGTCCACAGAGAGGAAGAACCCTTGTTATCTAAATGTGAAAGTAGGTGAGAGCGTTCATGGCTTACCGCTGTCAGGAATAACTAGTAAATACTAGGCGATGTGAGTAAGTCATCTAAAGCCCACTTATCGTTATCTTATTATGGTGCTTGAAAGAAGAGGTCATTATTTCCACATGGACCTCCACCTACATGTACATTTCCAAGAATGCTTTAAGAAAGCCTGCATACATTGAGAGAAATGTTGGTCGCTCATACAGACTGTTAAACTCCTGGTGCCGTAACTTGGCCGGGAGAGACCCATGGTCTCCCTGCTCTATCAGTTAAATGTCTTTATTGGATGTTCGTACAGACTTAGCTGTTGCAGCAGGGGAGATCAGTGGTCGGGTTGAACCTTAAGGAGTTAAGGGGCCGTGCGAGTGAGCCTATTGGTCGCTTGCACGGCCCTTTAACCTATGGATTTCCGCAGCATCGCAGGGGTTAATGGGAGCGGAAATCCGTAGGTTCGCTGTCAGGAGTTAAAAAGGCCGTGCGAGTGAGCCTATTGGTCACCAATTGGTTGATGCCAGAGGAGGTCCCTGCAGGCGACCAATAGGCTCACTCGCACTGCCCTGTAACCCCTGATGGCGAACCTGCGGATTTCCGCTTCCGTCAACTCCTACGATGCCGCGAAGATAAGGTGTCCCA
Source organism: Spea multiplicata (assembly GCA_009364415.1). Classification (NCBI taxonomy): domain Eukaryota; kingdom Metazoa; phylum Chordata; class Amphibia; order Anura; family Pelobatidae; genus Spea; species Spea multiplicata. Next base: position 112,056 of record VKOC01000681.1, read on the forward strand.
GATGGGGAAGGGACCAGAGATTAGTAGACGAAGACGATCACGAAGATTCTTCATGTTGTGTGTCTTCGTCTTCGCCTACGTTTTACCGCCGCTGTCTTCTCTTCTTCATGTCTTCGGAACGAACACGAAAACGCACTCTTCTTGTCCGTTTTCATGTTCGCCCGAAAACAAATGCACAAGTCTAGTAATTATGCTCAAAATTAATTAAAAATGTTTTAATCAGGATCCAACTGCATCTTTAATTTTATATCCAGATTTTAGGTTAGGCAAATATTTTCTTTTAATTTTAATCTGAAATATAACAGTTCCAAAAAAAAGTTTTATTAACCAAACTTAGAGCCATTTTTAAACTAATGCTAATTAAAGACTTTAATTCAGTTTTTAAGTCTTCAAACATAGCATTTATGATAACAATACCACTTGAAAAAAAAAATCCCTCCTTGTGCTAATATGAGAGAAATACAAGCTTTCTGATAATTAAAACAGTAGGTGCGATTTTCAGACAGAACTTGCAAGCTCTATATTGTAGATGAACACAATGAAGGGTAATTCTGTAAGGTATTTGATTTTCTAAAGTGCCCTATTGTAATAAGCCATCTGTTATAATTACACACTGTCAAAGCACATAAACGTTAACGGAGAAAACACCGTACCGCGGGTAGTGTAATAAAAGTGTCACCTGGACATCCCTAAAGGATTCTGGAATGCGCATGTACCAGGTATGCGAATCGGAAGCAAGAAGAACACTTTCTCAAACGTAATATGCCTTCTTCTGTTAAGACACTGAACAAAAGGGGTTAATATTTCCCAATTATTATCATTTTTCCTCTTTAAAAAGTTACATTGATCACATATGACTCGTACTGTTTCTGTTATATATTATACTGTTCTGTTTTTTTTGTGCATGTTTTATAAATTGCCAGATTGCGTGCGATATTTGAAGTCATAATGTAGCAAGTATTAAGGAGGCATCAGTGAAAGTTATATACATAATGCCATAATGCATAATTCTGAGAAAAGGTGAGCAGAAAGACTCATCAGTGTGTCTTGTAATGACTTTAATTACATAAAATGAGTTCACATCATGCGGAGCTATACGGCATCATAAATGGAGCTAGAGCGCTATTTTTGTAGGAATGCTTTGGGAGATAGTATGGGATTTCACAACTTTTACACTATTTTTGTTCCTCTTTTCCAACTGTTCCAACATATAAAGGCTTTTGGTCTGCATTTATCATGAAGGAAGTAATGGGCCTTGTGCCCTGGCACTTTAAGGCATATTTGTGGGGCAGTTTAAAGGTAAAACATAGTTTTGTGTTTTTTATGTTTTTTTTTAAATAAGTTGGTTACTTTTTAATTAAAAATGTCAATGTTAAAAATACATTTTACAAACACAATGTAAAATTGTATATCTAAAATTGTAACATATTGTAAATACATATTTATAGACTTGAGTACTTGGCAGGTTGATACAGAGGTTTTTTTTCCAATTCTGCATTATATTATATATGATCAGCAGGGACCTTTAAAAAAAGATTTAGTAAGCATTGTTGCCAAAGGGGCAAAACTTTTAAAATATATTTTTTTTTTAAAGCCCTAACAGAAAACACAATAATACAGATTTTTTAAAAATATTTTTTTAATTTTGATATCAAGCCAATTTCTAATATCAACAGTATTATATTCAAATGAGTCATTTTAGTTTAAAATATTAACTATTTTTCCTGGGTTTTTTTTCTGATCATAATTCCTGGTTATCCGACTAATTTATTGTGTATAGTGGACGTCTTTTTGTTTTTTTTTTGGATTCAGAACAATGTTTTAGTTTTATGAAAAAAATATTGTTTTCTTCGTTGCTCGCCCTGATAGACGTATTAAAACATTGGTTACAAGACATTGTTTATTATTGGGATTTTTAAGATGGCACATCCTCTTAATTATAAACATGTATACTGTCAGGACAGACAGCCATTTTGATGAGGCAAGCTGTGAATCCAGCCCCCAGCCACCACACAATACACATACATGGTCTCTTGGCTACCTAAACTTTTGACCATCTGTCACTTTCAGTCTGGGACCGTTCGCAAGTTGGTTGGACTTTTTCACCGTGGCAGAAGTGCCAAGGCGTTATACAATGTGTCAGCTGCATAATATTGTTCTGTAGGACGGTTCCTATTTGTGACAGCGATGCACATTGTGGCCACATGCCTCCGTATACACATGCTCACACTTGTTAACACCTGAGCGTTTCGAACAAAAAAAAACAACAAAAAAAATAAAAAAATCCAGCCGAAAATAATAAGAATAATAGGAAATAGAACATAGTGGTCTGAGTTAATCCTGGCAACAACAAAGGCAAATCGCATTCAGAGAAAACTGTGGCAATCTCGTAGAGAGCAGAATGTAGACGACAAGCATAATGTAATAGAGTGTGATAACATGAAATAGATTGAAAGATCTCGGCGAGAGATCGCAGTCCGCGTGACAAAGGTTCCAATTTATTGTATTCCTATCAAACATTTAAATAGAGAAATGCTATAATATGATAATGTTCTACGTGCTCTACATACACAAAACGTACTGTAAAGACAAAGATCAAACTCCCTTGTAAGAGCGTAAAATGTACGCATTTTAATGTAAGTGCTCTGTGGTTTTGACATACGGTATAGAAATTACGGCCGTGCATCAGATACTCGCATGGTATTTAATATTTTATATTAATTGTTACATTTCTCTGGAACATGTTTCTGAGTTTGGTCAGATAAAGAGTTCCAGGACTGGAAAGTCTTTACAGGCATGTACCCGGGTAATAGACGTGTGGTGGACCTTTTCACTGTAGGATATGTACTCACAATGTATTTCCCTTTTAAGCTAGTTGGTTAAGTGCCTTTCTTTGGCGTTCCATCACTGCCAGCGAAGAACAAAATGGGAAAGAGCCCAAGTATTGGCAAACTCAATGTTCCTGAGTCCAGCTCAGCCTACTTAACTAGGCTGAGTTGTAAGACTCTGCATATTGGCTCTTCGTATTGGCACGAGCGTTCATATGTAGACCACCATCATTGTGCCCATCACATATTAATGTGGAATCTTATTCTAGACGGATCTCAGAGTAGGGCCTTGCTTATTAGGGTTGTTCTTCCTACTTAGATGACCTTACTGATCTGATGCTGATGTTGTCATTTTACTACTGTTCCTGAACTTCTCGCTGTTTTTTAACTTTGCTTTACTGAATATGTGTTGCCTAATGTTCTGGATTATCTCGAGTATTATTCTATTGTGGGCCTGTTATCAGTAAAATGAGCGTTTGTGCATAATGTGTGGATGTCAGCTCACTAACACTAACCTCACTGTGCCTTATGAAGTACCAACTCAACAAGTGCTCGGTTGGCTCGTAGTTAACGTGGGAAGATGCTTTCAGAGTAATCTCATTGTTATCAATAAACATAATGTAAAGCCATTTGAGTCTCTGGAGCGGGACCTTCATATTGCATAATAAAGTCAGTAAAGCTTGAAACATCCAACTGTCCTACAAACTCACGGTTTAGTGAATACACAAGGGACGGTCTAGCCAAGACGCCTCGCTGTCCTAAACTCCAAACCTAAACCTGCGTAACAGGGCCAGGGTTTGCCTTAATGAGTTTCAAATCCAGATATTAAAAAATCCCTAATGTCTAAAATAAATACTCTATTGTCAGATGGTTGATTCTTAAAAAATACATAATTCTGTAAAAAAAAAGTGAATTCCACTTGTGTTCTAGAACCTTGCTTTTGTTCAGGCTTCACAGATTTGACTTGCCCTTGATATTCTGCTAGGAAGCTCACTGTCCCTTAATAACTACTGTTGGCAAAAAAATCTCCACACCCATTACTACCTAATGTGTGTCGAGCCAACCTCTGTGTGTATCCTTCATGGTTTATCTGTGCTACATTCTTATATACAAGGCAGGATTTTTAACCATTTTCCAGTTGAGTATCGTTAATCTACCATGACTCCCAAAGTAATTCCCTTTTACTCTACCTAATAAATTCCCATAGTATTTTTGTTAATTAAATAACTTTAAGAGAATTCCTTATATTCTATTAATAGTATATGCATCACATTTTAAATAATAGGTGTTTCTATTTTTGGTATGTAAATGTCACTTTTTATGTAGTTTCTTTTAATATGGTTCCATAAAAGTGGATTTTCTTGACTTCTGGTTTTTTTTTTATGGATTGGCATCCACATGGACTATAATGACAGCCAATCGCATGCTAGCTGAAGGGTATGGTTGGCTGAAGCTACTCCCATTCATTTTAAAGGAGGTGCTACAGAGCATACTTAAGTACTCTTCCTGCTTTCAGTGAACACAAGGAAGTCTCAATGCCGATCATTAAAGAACGCATTAAAAATGCATTGGTGTCTACGCAAAAAACCCTCCATTTATCTACTAACTGTAATGAGGTATTAAAAAGCAGAATAAGGCATATGTGTATGATATATACTATTTAAATGTGATCTTGTATGAATTTTGGAAGTGTGATAGCAGCAAGTTAATAGCATCTGGTTTCTTGGCGCATTATGGATGACCCCAACTTAAAAAGTTGGACAACACTGTTTTAAGTCACTATTACTGGCCATAAACTTCATATTTTACACAACATTCCCACATAGACATATGTTTTTAGTGTGTTTCACATAAATACATACTATCTAAGAATTTTGACCCTTCTTGCATGCCTTATGTTATTAATATACAGAAAAGAGAGAATAAAGTTTTGATAAGAAAATATGTTTGGGTTAATTTCATATAATTCTACAAACCCTGGTTTGCAGAGAGCCCTTTAAGTGTATTCATTATAAACGGATTGTGTATCTAGTAGAGTTTATCTCTTCGCTGCTCTTTTTCTGAAGTTCCGTGCTAAATGAGAAAGAGATATCAACAAAATGGGAATATAAAAGTAGAAACAAAAGCAAAAACAATGAAAATGTCGTACATGTGAAATTATTTGTACATGTTAATTAGTAATACAAATGATTTTTAATCATATTTATTTATAACACAAATGAACATAACAAACCTAAACAGAGTAAGTAAATATTGTGAGTATATTTATATTTTAAATATATATATATATATATATATTATATACACATGTATACTTAAATTAGAGAGTACTGACTAGAAAATAATTACTTCTTGTTCATATATATATATATATATATATATTATATAAAAAAAATATATATATATATATATATTATATATATATTATATATATATATATATATATATATATATATATCATGGTTTTGTGCTTAGGCAATAACATCTTCCAATTCATTAAGTAACTTTAGAAAATATGATTTTATGTAGTATGAGATTTATTATTATAATTAAGATTAGTGATCCAACGTTTCCCCAAATTTCAAAATGATTGTGGTTGGCCATTCAGAAAAAGGAACCATAAAAACATATGAAAAATGTAATAATAAAAAAAATATGAATGGTGAATGAATATAGGAATCAAATAAGAGTAGGGCTCTCCATCTAATGTATTGCTTTGTCTTAGTCTTTCAATTCTCGTCTTGTCATACCCCTTGAATATAAAAAAGAGAGAGGTTCTGTAACTTCAAGGGAATGGTCAAGTAAAAGGCAGCACACCAAAAAAAGCAAAGCCAGCACACCAATAATGGTATAAAAAAGTGAAATAGTAAACAAACTACAGTGTATTTGCATATCAGCATAAATTAATATACATATTTTACATCAAGCATGGAATATAATGTGAACGGGCTGTACCTGTGGGATCTCACCTAACGTTTGGGCATCGACACCCTTATCAATGATAAAGAAGATCTCTTGATGACCATAATGGCATCATGGTCCTGCAAAAAACCAACCGTGAACCGTCCTTTGGCTTTACCCAGTGGCATTCTGAACTTTAAACCGCGATCAGAAGTTATTTTATAGCATATTTAATTTTAAGCAGACTACAAAGCACATCCAGCCATTCTTCTATTTCTCACTACCATTAAATATTATTATTTCAACAATTGTTTGCTGTGCTATTTCTGTTCTAAGAAAAGGTTCTGTTCCTTAAAAAAAATAAAGACGCGTCTTGTTCAATTCTCTAAAATCAGCTAAACATTTCAAGCAAATGCTGGAAACGATGTAATAAATTTTATATCAGATAAACCTCCACATACATCTGGATGAGTTACAGCAAATTTGGGCAGATGGAAACAGAAACACTACCCATCGATTTAATACTATTTTATTTACACATTCAGGCATACACATCGTAGGCTGTAAGCTTACATGTTAATATTAATCCAGTCCAATAATTATTATGTGCTTGATTTGTACACAATTATTCCAGATTCCAACAAATAATAGTGTAGGATTCGGTGAGAATTAACAGCACATCATGAAGCCGTGAAGACTTAACCTTCCGCCATTATCTTGGCAAAGCATGATTATTTTTCTCAATATCTTTTTTCTGTTCTTGAGGTCTCCTGAGATCCAATAAAGCAGTTAGGATTTTCTTTCAACCAAATGCGGCACCGTAGGGGGTCATTGAATGGCTAGTCAGCGTGTATTGTGTGGGAGTCGGACATTATTAAACAAGACAACTGCAGAGCAAGTTGGGAAAAAGGAAATCTATTCCTTATAGCCTAAATTAGGTCATCTTAACCCTTGAGCGGTCAGAAAGGTATATAACATATCTGATGGTGTCGTCTGCCCTTACATAAAGTCACATCATTTTATTTTTTAAATAATATTTTAAAGGAAACATCTGCGTTTTTAAAAATATATATAGTATTTGTTTATAGTTTTTCTTCATGGTAAGAACATGTTTTTATATATATATTTTATTATTAATCTTTTGTTTATAATAGCATCAACAATTTACATATTCTGATATGCTATATCTATATATATATATATATATACAATATATATATATATAATTCTACATAAAATAATGTCAGGTACTTATTAAAAATAATTGTAATATAAAGACTAATTTTTTAAAAAAATAAACCTTTCCTTTTGGAAAAAGCTCAGATTTGGAATGCTTATTTATAGTTATTATTTAATGCTTCAATTATTATGTATTTCATAGACTAGAATTCTGATACAAATAAATAAAATAATAATATAATTAATAATAATAATATGTATAATATATTTTATGTATTTTTTTATATTATATATATATAATACATAATATATATTATTATATATATATATATATATATATATAAAATGTTGTAAAGTTATTTTAAGGAACTCGTATCTCAAACAATAATACTTAAAAATTGCATCCACTGGTGTATATCTATCCTCACCATTATTTTAACTCCTGTTTTAACAGTAGATATCAAGGATACATTTAAGATGGCAATGATATGGCTGTTAGATTTCCTGCTTGAGTTATTAGTCGAAGTCATTATGTAATTAATAGCATATTTTATAACTGCCTTTGCCAGAAAACATTTTTTTTTTCATTTCTTGCGTTATCAGCATTACACAGATTTTTTTTTTTGTCTGTAAGAGTGAGAAAACATAGATAATTAGGTTACTGTACATCATATTTGTATTATTTGGCTAATGAGTGTTTTAACAACATGCAGATCCTGCCTTACTCCGAACCAATATGCTTCATTTATATTACAAAACAGGATACTAGAAGAATATTTAAATCCAATAATAGGATTTATAGTGCTGCCTCATGCAAAGATTTAAGTTGCAATAGCAATGTTTTTCATTACTAATTAAACGAAGGAAACCCTGTGACTCTTTATATGAAAACTGAAAATACTCACAAATTATTTAATAAGTGAGGTGTCTGACAACTTTAACACTTCCTCTCTGCCTTGTTAATAATTGTAATTCGAGGTGGACTTTTTTAACCCAGTCTTTAACCCAAAGAGCGAATTTATTACATAGTAGTATTCCGACCTCTGGATGCCTATGGACTTCGTAGAATTAGGTGTTAAATAGACAAAAGTGAACCAACCTGCCTTTAAAAGCACAGCATGACCATGTAATTCTCTTTCCAGTTTGTGGTAGGAAATGATGAAACTTCTTTCCAAGTAGCTATCACCCAGATTTAGTGTGAAAAGTAGTGTAATTGTAATTCACGCCATCAGGGTCTATCAGCTGTTCCGTAGTTAGGCAAGGCTTGCTTTTCAAATAGGAAAGCTGCCAAGTGCTCGGTGATACCTCCAGCGAGCTTATCAGATTCAGATAGGAGCCAAAACAGCAGCTGCACACATATGCAAATTGGCAATTAATAGTATATAACGTTCTGCGAAAAAAATCTTCCAAACCGAAAAAATTCATCGGAACTACCTGAGCTCTAACCTTCGCACGGAATGAGGCAAATTTATTTGTCCGGTGGTCAGGGATTAATTACCCTCTGGAGGTTGCTTTCATTGTAACGTAATAAAATAATGCCTTTATTTATTGAAGATGCGGCATGTGGTTTTAAACTGCCTACATCCATTAAATAACGTCGAAAGGTATTTATAAATTAAATAAATAATAAATATATATACTATATATAGTATGCCATTACTAATTTATATAATCAGTGTAGAGTGTTAAATAAAAGTTTAAATCTATAGTATTTTTTCAATATAGAAATTTAGTTTTTTGTTTTGGAAAGTTGCGCAGCTAGAACTCCTCTTTTGCCAACTCTTGTCCTCTCTACATAACTATATGTACTGTATATATAATATATATATATATATATGTATATATATATATATATATATATACATATTTTCTTCAAGAAAAAGTATTATGAAATTGGATATTTTTTATTAAGTCTTCCATCACTCCGTCCGCCATCTTATTTCCCCTCAACCGCCCAATGGATTGTTAGATCGTAAGTACGGCGCCCTCTTCTCCTTCTGTACCAATGTCTTAAAATTTGGTAATGTTATTGCCAATTTTAAATTGCCTTTGTTAAATATTTTCACTGTCCCCTATTGTAACAGCGCTACAGAATCTGCTGGTGTTGTATAAATAAATGTAATGTATTTGTTGCCCGATCTGCCATCTCATGTCTATCATAATTAAATAAGACGAGCTTAGGCATTGTTTTCTCATGAGCAAAAGGACGGACGGACAGATAAAGAGAGAAAAAAAACACTTCCTTCTCTATAGATGGATCTCATATTGGCAAGTTAATGAAGTGAAATTGGTATTCCTGTAGCATGTATAAAGAAAACAGCGGGTTATCTTTCTATCTGGCAGCTGTTAAGTGGTGTTAATTACATGCCATATAACATGGGATATTGCATACAAACACAATATTTATAAATATATATGCATTTTGAATATTAAGGTACACACAAAAGAGGCATTTTTACTAATTCTATTTTCTTCAAACTCTCATTAAAAATTCCTTTTAGTAAGAAACACTTTTAGTACAGCATAGAACTTTACCATTACTAAGTTCATTTATTAAACCAATATATAACTTGTGTTTTGTGTTTGTGAATCCGAATTTAAAAGTACGGCGCTATGAAACATCAGGAAAGTTGAGATGCCAAGCAGTAGTAGAAATAGCCTATCAATTTCCTGTCGTGAAGTTATCTTCTTTCTCCATACCCTATCTTTACAAAGTCTGCCAAACAAATCAGGAAAAGGAACGGTTACTAAAGCAGGAGAGATGAAGGAATTAATATAGAGGAATAACCATGAAACATGGTTCCTCCAATTGGTATAGACAAAATATGGTTCCTATTACATATTTATCGGTCTCTGTGATCTGATAACAGACCCGTACTGGCCATCTAGCTCACCAGGAAAATCCCGCACACAATGATCATGAATAGGGTAAATCATGCCTCTATGCACTTAAGGGGGCCAAAAAATGGAACAAGAGTGTGGGTGATGGCAAGAGAAATTGGGAGGTGATGGATGGGAATGCCTTGTAAACAGAAACGCTTCCGCCTGATTGTGGGGAGGTCTTCTGTTGTCCTGAGGGACGAGGTTCCAGAGCCGTCCACATTCTGTACTCTTCATTATTTTATTGCAGTATCCAAGGGCAGTTGAGGACAAGCAGAGGTCTCTGGGCAGGCGTGTAAGGGTGAACATGTGCTAGTCTATGCATCAGGTAGTGATTTCGGAACAGTTTTCGTAGTTGCCTCGATCTGAGGTTTTACTGAAAGGCTTGTCCATTACTGCTCCAAGTTGTTGACCTGCTGAGAAGAGGAGAGAGTGGATGTTGAGGGTTATCTACGGTGGGACAGAGTTCTGCACTTGATATCTGGATTCCAGCACCATCCGTTTTATCTGGGTTGAGTTGTAGTAGGCTGACCATCATCTTATGTTCAATGTCTCTGGGGTGGGCATGAGGTGGTGATGTTTGCATGCTTCCTGGGATGTTCTGATGTTCTGTCCACCTTTTTCAGGTTTGGTGAGTTTATATAGTTTCCTAGTTGACCTGCTCATTTCATACATACTTGAACCAGCTGTGAGAAAAAAAAGCTTAGTTATTGACTAAAGACAACTCATCTGACAACTCATCTTCGCTACAACTCACATATCCTCTACTTCACTGTGCTTCTCCAGCTCAAGGTTTAGTGAATAGACCAGTTGTCTTCTAAAATGAAATAGACAAGTGCAGTTAGTTAAAGTTATTAAAGCGATCTATGTACATATTTATTTGAAGCACACTTACGTTTCTTGCTTCCTTTAATGTACATATATGTACGGTAGCAACCACTTCAAAAAATAAATGTAACAAAATAAATGAAAAATATTAATTATACAACAATTAATAGTTTACATTTTTGTAATGAGTACCTTATGCACTTCATGTACCTAAATCATTCTTAATCGTCATGACAGAACAAAAGATTATCTTCCCAGTTCCTAGATATATGCTATCAGCAATTCACCTGGAAGGATTACGCAATTAATAGATAAAGAAACTTAAATTATATAGTTTTCATAGACAGGTATTTCTCTAATGGCATATGTCTAATTAAAATCAACATTACTTACAATTAGGCATAAACAGTCAATAGCATCTGTAGTTAGAACATGTGACATAAAATTGCAGAAGCACAAAGAATTAATTGGAATAAGCCGCCTACATAATAATAAAAAATTGTTATTTTTTTAAAGATAGATGTCTCCGATTGAATTAAGTAACAGAGTTTAGATTATGAAGACCTTTTTTTTCATTAACGGGTACTATCTGGATAAAAGCACTTACTGCAGCTATGCGTGGCGCATATTTTTATAATTAATAAATAACAATGATCGAAGCATTATTTTTGTAAAACTGAGTGAAAGCTTGTTGTATCTGATGGAAAACCATCTGTGTTCATATCTATATAAAGGTCTGCGTAAAGGAATATTCTTGTAGTGAAACCTCCCCCTCCCTCCGCTATATACAGTGGGGTGCGGAAACGTATGCACCGAGGCTCGTATGTATATGACGAGCTGTCACTAGAGAATGCCTTTCCGAAAGTGATCATTTATTATTATAGGATGAGTATTTCGGCAAAAGACAGAGACTAGACCGCAAGTGGTGCTAAAAAATATATTTAAAAATAAAGTAATTATTAAAGTAAAGAATGATCAGTAACAGGACAACATAGAAGAAACAGCAGGACTCGTACCCAAGCGAAAGTCTAAATCTTATCTCAATAGTAGCAAATTACAGTAGTTGGTTGGGACAATAAGTCAATGAGGCCAAACAAATTGGAATAAGGTGTACAGGTGTTGTCATGGTGAACAGGGCCAGACTGGGAAAGAAAAATGGCCCAGACACCTTAAGGCCTGTGGCTGCTAAATGACGTACATAAGGCCGCCAAGTGCATACACACAGCTGCACGCTATACTCTTACATTTCCGTGGCCGCGTGTATCCAACCTGTGGCAGCAGACTAAAGCATCTGGTCTGCCACATGAGCGGTAGCAAAGGTGCCCATCAGGTCCAAATATTAGGACCAATAATGGCATGAATGCTGATAAGGTTATAGTGAAAACGTATTACCTATATTCTTTATATCCAAGTAAACAGTAAGCAGAAAAACAGGCATGTCTCTTTGCTTCCTCCACAACAACAAGGACTGACAGTGATGTCATGCACAAGTCCACTCAACAATATGTTGAAAGAATGATGTCATGGGATGTTCGTTTCTGTGTTAACTGGGTGAATAGCCTGAAGCTAGGACACGTGTTCACATGCAGGAACCATCCTAGTGGTTTTGGTGGTATTGGTAGCTATGAAAAAATTTGTTGACATGACTGATTAAGTGGAGACCAGTCGACTGCCCTTTGAATGTATAATATATACTACAATGATATACTAGTGCAGTCAGAAAGATTTTTACACTACTTATGTGTAAGCAATTATATATACATTGATGTGGGAATCAATAGGTTCACAGAAAATAAACTTTCCTTACTGCGCTTGTTGAATAAAGAAAGTGTAAGTATTTAAACCTTCCCAGTGCTGTAGGCTGCATGCCCCGGTGCTTAAAGGGTTAAATCGTAGCCATGCACAGAATTTGCCACAGAAAATAAATGGCAAAGAGACAGACAGACAGCTGCAAAACTGGAAAAGGAATGGACACAAAGCATGAGGAATAGTCAAGCTAACATAAGCAAACATAAACAGATGGTAGAGGAAATCCTGCGGCACGGAAGAACTGAACCGATCTACCAGAGAGAGCACACTGAGACATGACAGACATGACGGGGAGATCAAAAATGCTTCTTTTATTTTGTGTACGGTCCTCTATCTCCTTGGTCTTGATCCGGTGGGGTTCCATAATAGGAAATCGGAACTCTGGCTGATTATTATTAATCATAGTGTTATCAATAGCGACAAAACAAACCAAGAGGATCATTAGTGAAAGAACGTGGAGAAAGTTAAACTATATCTCCAAAGACTTCATATGGCCAAAAGGGACACTTTTGTTTTTCGACGTGCAGTCGTAGTAGTGGCTTGGGTTCTCGTTCTTTATTATTACATTGTTACCATGTAATGGATTGCCTGTAAAACTTGAAAAATTGACTCACACATTTTACTTAAATACATGAGTGGGTGCCGAAGACTCATCAAACGTCCTGAGCTCCTAGAAAAGATGGACATCAAGGGGATGAATAACAATTAAGGTCGCTTGGAGGGACAATAGATTAGTATGTGACTACGTTCTCCCTCAAGTAAGGTTGGCACACGGCTGGTGTTTTAGAACAGGCTGGGGAAAAGAAAGCAAAAAAAAAATTCTTACGGAAGCAACAGCATTGCCAACATCTAAAAAGAAGTCAACCGTAGAAAAGGCCACCAACACGTTAGGTTCTAAATCAGGGTGTTAAAATACCCCATATCCTAATTTTCACAAGAATAAACACTTATAATGTTTTGGGGTTTTTAAATAATAAATCATGCTGTAAGAGCTTGCAATATGGTACTAAACCACATGCTTTTAATTGCCGCTTTACCCTCACAGTCATGATAACGACTTCATGAAGGGCTGCGATGATGCAAGCGACCTCATGTGTTCTCAAGTGCTGAAGAGCGCAGGAAACATTAACTTCTAATTTGTTCTTGAAGAGAGATTCCGACGCAATCTTTTTCTAGATTATTTGAGCAAATTTGGTTACCCGTAACCGTTTGTTTCTGTACATCAAAATTGTGATGTAATGTATGACTTTTTGTGTCTTGCTTGTTCATTGTACATAACTGCAGCATGTGATCCTGCTCTATTATTATTTATTATTATTATTTATTGTTTATTGTTTGTCAGACTGTCCAAATCATCATCACCACAAGTCCCATTAGGCACCAGTATGACTTTACTTTACATACCGATAACTAAAAACAGAACATCTGGAGGAAAATCATAAGGATTTTTATAATTTAATGTAAAAAATCTAACATCATTTTTGCTACAATTATTCAGAGATCCTGTCCCATACCCCCCATCATGTGGTTGCCGTGCACCCAAGTGATATAGATACCCCCAGTTAAGAACCCTGATTTAAATTTATACACAAATGTGTGTCTAGCTTTTCTCTTCAAGATATGCTAAATAATATAGAGGCAGACATGGTGACAGCAGAAGTTAAGAACACCTGCCGCAGGTAAGCCGAAAATGCGTAAAATGAACAATGCGATGCCCTAAAACTACTCCTGAACTACATTTCCCATGATGCCTCTCCCGGAAAGCCTGGTGCTGAGCATCATGGGATTTCTAAATGCTTCTCCGGTATGGGCTTTCTATTGGTAATGTCCTGCGGAAAGGCTGTGACATCACTTCAGGACCCGGAAGTGTTTCCTGACTGTCGTTTTGAATGAAATCTGGCTGATTCACGGCAGGTGAAGCGGAAACAAGACCCTCTGAAGAGAACTCTCCTGTATCCAGACCCTTTAATTACAGGTAATCCCGGTGATCGGAGCCGGTTACAGCGAGCTTTCCCTGTTCAAAGCGGATCGGTAGGGGGAAGAAAGCTTTAGTTGGACCTAGGCCTCTGACGGCCCTGGAGCTCTCGTATGAGTACAGGCTGACTACTGCGCCACCAATCCCGTGTGCTGGCCTTGTATGTGCAGGGGATTGTCAGTACTTCGCACACCGCTGTACTTTAAGCGTGTTCCCGGGGCATGTGCCCTGCTGCTGGTCGGTAAGGAGAAGTGCAGACTCATTCCACCTCCATGTAAACAAGTACCTCGTTACTGTGCTCATCCACCGCTTCCTTACTGCCGGTATACATCTAATACATCTATGAACTGTGGAGATCCTATGAACTGTGCATCCTATGCACCCCTTTCCGCGGGGCGCTTTTAAAGTATGGACCTTTTGCCCTTAGAACACGGTTTTATTGTGTCTAAAGGGTTTATGGTGAACCGTCTTGGTCTACTTGTTGGGTTTACATGTAATATATTATTTATATGTATATACACACATATAATATATTATCTTTTATATAGCGCCAACAATCTACGCAGCGCTTTATACAATACATATATTCAGGGGGTATGACAAACTAAGACAAACCGATGCATTAGGTGGAGAAACAATCTTGAGGGAATGGGGTGACAAACATAAGGCACAGAGAAAGGGTGAGAGGTGGTGTGGTGGTCGTATCAATGATAAAGGAGGTTCTAGCAGCTAAGATGGTGCGGCTTCTCTGAAGAAGTGGGTTTTGAGAAGTTTCTTGAATGCTGAAGGTTCGGGGGAAGTAGGTTCCAGAGATATGGGGCAGCCCGAGTGAAAGCCTTAGCCCGTGCGAAGAACGTAAGGATCGAGTAGGAGAGTATTTGCTTATGAGGGCAGAAATGTAGGGAGGAACGGTATTATGGAGGGCCTTGTATGTTAGTACCAGGATTTTAAATTTAATTCTAAAGGTAATAGGGAGCCAGTGGAGGATTTCACAGAGTGGGGAAGCAGAAGAGAAGTGGCGTGCAAGGAAGATGAGCCTAGCAGCGGCATTTAGGACAGACTGTAGAGGAGAGAGTCAAGACAGTGGAGCGCCAACCAGAAGAGTGTTGCAGTAGTCAAGACGGGAAATAAGTGAATGAACCAGAGTTTTTGTGGGTTCTTGGGTGGGGATGCGAGAGATGTTTTTTAGGTGCAAGCGACAGGATCTGGCAAGGGACTGAGTGTGAGGGATGAAGGAAAGGTTAGAGTCAAGGATGACCCCAAGGCCTGGTTAGTAGGAGAGGTAGTCTAAGATGTATGTGACAACAGCTTTCCAAAAAAAGTTGCTCAGTTGTAAACAATGTCTGGCCCATGATGCTAATGCTGAAATTATACAGGAAGAACCTGAAAAAAAATAAAATTAATAATAATAATAAAAAGTATCTGTGTGTATATATATATATATATAAATATTTGGGAAGACATCACGCTGGAAATGTACCTATAAAAAGCAATAAAAAAAAAAAAAATAACCTGGGCGGATTGTCTTTTAAGTGCTGGGCTCAGTTACTGTTACATTTTACTTTTAAATGGCAAGTGGCCATTACTGTTGCGTTACAAGACTATCCTTTTTTCCCTTGTAGAAGTTTAGCATAGTGGAAACGTGGTAACATTTGGTTGATGGTATTTCTTGTACAGACGTAATTGTGTCGGTTGTCAATGTCTTCTTTTTTTTTTTCTTTTGTTGTCATGCAGTGTAGTGGTAGACTGGGATATTGGACGACTTCCATGCAAATACAAGCTCCCCCCCGTTTAATTCCGGAACATATGCGTTAGTCAAAAATAATAAGTGGAACCACAAAACATTTATTTATGCCAGCAGTCAAATCTCAGTTATTGACATTTCTTTAAAGTACCTTATTGTGATGTAAATATTCCATTTCAAATGTTGTTTCCACCACGGCAAATAGAGGTAGTTTTGGATTTGTAGTGTAACTGATACATTACTTGTTTGTTTTATTTTGGTTTGTCATCATTATATTTATGAGGAAGTCATTACTTGTAGTGATGCTTTGTTGTCATCGTCATTAAAACGGTTATTTTTTGCAATGTCAGATACATTTTATTTCATAATAAAAACTGAAATTCCTTGAGGCATTTAAAATATAGACCAGCCAGTGAAAGAGAGAGCTTAGTTGAACCTTCGAGAAATGCAATATATTTATTTTTGCGTATGCCTTTTTAGTTCATTGAAAAGAAAAAGCTAGTATTGTAGAAAAGTTTAAGCTCCTTTTGTGACACACAGCCAAGTTGACCACTGACTTTTTTTTTTTCTTCCCCAAATCGGCCCAAAATAAATGGATCTGTTCATAAATACCTCTTTTCGGTGCTCCCTCGCAGAGCGTGCTGGCTATTGATCCTCAGCGTTGAAGCCAGGAGGAGAGATGGGGAGATAGAGGAGAGATAATGGCCAAAATAACTGTCAAAATGTGTTAGCAGGTCCGGGAGCCAGGTCGCCATGGTGACTAGAAGCCACTATCTGGCACCCAAACTTTTTTGGAACAAGGGGCTTCTCATCACGCCTCTGCGGGAAACCGTAGGCTGCCGGATTCACTATGGCAGAATATAGGCAGTGGCGTGGTAGGTCTGTGAGGTTGCATGTGGTGGTGACTAGAGTATGTGTACGTATATAAGTGTATGCTGTAGAATCAGTCAGTGTGTGTATATGTATTGTGCTGGAGTCAGTCTGTGAGTGTAACTGTATTGTAGTGCCAGATTCAGTGTGTGTGTATGTTAGATAGTGTGTATGAGTGTAGCCTTAGTGAGTATGGTGGTGTGTGTGTTACAGTGTGGCATTAGTATGAGTGTGTATATCAGCATATAGTGTTAGCATGCATGCATGTATATATATTTAGAATGTTAGCGCATGTGTTAATGTTAGGTGTTTGGGAACATAAGATGTTAGCATGTGTAAGGATAATGGTTAAACATTCAAACTTTATGGTATAAAATACTCCTTGTCATGAAGGTGTTAACGGAAAAGAAAAAAGTTGGCTCTTAGATCCAAAGCAAATGTGTCAACTACTGGTGTGAGAGTGTGTATGTGTGTGTGTATGCATGCAGGTGAGTGTGTATGCTTGTCTGTGTGTTATGTGTGATAATGCTACATCAGGGGAGGCACCGACATGCAGCGTTGGCACTTTGACATCTGCAACTTGGTTTCATGCAGAAGATTGAGCACTCTGGCCCAGAAACGTTTGCCATCGCTGTTCTAGATCTTGGCAGTGCCGCGTGAATTGATTTAATCCCAACAATTCATCCTTACGTGCTAGATATTCATGTTCTTGTAATATATCGACTGTTTTAATGTATGAAACAATGGAGCTCGTCTACATAGAAGTTTACTACACCAACCTGTATAAAAAAAAAAAATGGGACTATAACGAGAGACTAGTGAACGGCTTCGTAGCTCCGCTGAACGACCCCATAATATAATTTGCATTCAATTTTTATGGTAACTGACAAACTACAAGTTAATTAGTTATGGATCTGCTAATGAGGATGCTGCATACTATAGAGTACATCTGTAAGAGAGGGTTAATATATGCTCTGCGCAAGATAATCAGTTGTTGATTCCAAAACAGTCCAGGCATTTATTTTACTATTGGGTTGAAGCGTTCATTAAAAGATTATATATATATATATATATATATATATATATATATATATATAAATATATAAATGTTGTGTGTTAGGATAACCAAAACCTAAAGAAGCAAAATATGGTTTGTTAATTAGTGCAGGAGATTGCCTCTTGAATTAATATGTGGTGTTAATTAACAGGAAGATTGATGTTGTGTATAATTACCAGCAATGTTTCTGGCACACCGAGTGAATGAATGAACATCTCAGATAGTAGGATTTACTAATCACATCCATGTTCTTTCCCATCTCTCTCCTAGGAAAATGGACCGACTTTTAAGGCTTGGTGGAGGTATGCCTGGACTGGGTCAGGTTAGTAGCTTTAATGTCACATGACCTTCTCTTTTCTATTTTTTTTTCCCGGTAGTTATTCTAGAATTGCTGTGTTGACACAATCAATAAGTAACTTACTTAGTTATCGCAATTAAGACCCTTTTCCGCTTTTTTTTTTTTTACGCCCCGTGGCTTACTTGTTTTAAACCAAATATAAGTTTGATGAATTTCATACGTGCCAGAATTCCTGGTTCCTGTACATTGAGAGACCGTTTAATCCAATCAGGGCAAGAACAGCAATCTGGCAGCAGATTGAAAAAGATTGTTTTGCTAAAATGTCTCTGCAGTTTACCCCAAAATAAAATAAAAAAAAAAATTTCTTCCCTTTTTTTTGTGTGTCTGCAGATGTCTGTTTATGGAAGTGGAAATTAGCTTTTTCTGACACAGGGCCTTTTACATTTTAGGTTGAGATTTAAATGATTGTTCATCTTAACTTTTGTTAATTCATATGTTCCTAATTTTTGAATAATCAGTTAATTAATTTTTAATTCCTCTGCATAGAGAAGCCAAAAGCAGTTGAAAGAACAAATAGTAGCTGTGAGGGACCCCCTTCCTCCACAGATAATGGAAATTATATATATATATATATATATATATATATATATATATATATATATATATATATATATCTTATTGCATGCAATATTAAATATATTTCTTATTTTCGTGCTACATACACAAAAGGACAGGATTGATTCCTGAACGTAACTAAGATATTTAAAGATGGCAGCTGAACACATCTGGTTTCACAACTACAGACATTAGGTAGATATTCCAGATGGACACAGTGACATTCATAAGTAAACCTCTGATCTTTGTCTACTGTTTCCAACGGTCTTCGCTTGAAGTAGGCTTCAGACAAGTCATATGGCTTTCTCACCTTGCATGTGAAGCCCGACTTCCATCACAGCTTCTCAATGCGCATTTTAATGATGTCATTATTAAGTGTTAGCTGAAATATAAAGAAGCGAACTTCCTTAATTCCAACTTCTGTCATCTGTCTTTGTAAAATGTGAGAAAATGTGTCTGAAAGGTCGACATATGGGCCTCTTACAATTGATTCTGTTGGAGGAAAAAAAATGCAAATTTTTGTACAAATGGTTTACTACAAATTTTAAAACGAAGATTTATATAGATAAGACTGTAAAAAAAAAAACAAAAAAAACCCCTTTACTGTTGTCAAAGGGATCTACAAATTTATTAGTTCTGACCATAATGACCATTTATTTGTGTGGTGTTTTTCCCCCCCTGGGTGTGGGTTATTCTTCCTCTCACGTACACGATATTGATGAGATTGCTTATTATTGCTTATATATTATTTATATGATGTGCGTTACTGCGTTTGACAGAACCAGTCTTTGAATTATTTTTTTTAAACACATAGTGCTCCTATCATGGACCACCTGATCAATGTAAGGGTTTGGGAAATATATTATTTTGTTGCATTTTACCATTTTCAATGCAAATAATCCCAAAAAAGGATGATTTCAGGAATTTAATCCCTTAAAAATAACTAGGTGTAGTTATTTCTTTCTCTTTTTCACATTTAAAGACTCGGAGAGGACAAATCCAATTTGAACTTCCAAAAATAATTGTTGCACAAAAGCTAAAGATCACGAGCCCTACCGAAACAGAGAGGGATCTGTAGGTGAGATTTATTCCCAGATCCAGTTTGTGGCTCGTGGCCATCCAAAAAAATATAGCCCTACAGCCATTAGGGCCTAATGAATTGTAGCACAAACCATAGAAGTTTACTGATAGGTAATGCAAACTACTTTTAATGTTAATAGGGAATCGTGATCATGAACATTTCAGGAAATTAAAACGTATTTCACACTAACATAAAACAATTACAGTATATTAATATATTAATATTACTTATAATGTAGGTTTTTAGGCCAAACAAAGAATAGAACACTCCTGATCCCTGTGTGTGTGTAAATACCATCATATGATGAGTGTAATGTTATAAACATGCTCCATGGTAAGGGACAGACCTGTGAAAGGTCTGTCTTGACTCCTGCTAGCCTGTATTTAGAATTCCTTTTAAGTTAATGTAATGCGTGTTTTAGGAAGGAGAGACAAATGGCGCAGTGATTTCTATATTAAAATATTTTCTTAGTGTGTTTGCATCAAGTGGACCGGGAACATTTCCATATGCCATACATCTCAATATTGGCATTCATCATGTTTCTTAATACATGACGATTGCCAATGTTCCAGAAGCAGGAAATTTCACAAAGAAATGAACGCTATGCCCTAAAACTTTTATTCTCGAAGCCACATTTATTTCTTTTTACCTTTTTTCAAATTACAGGCCTTAACGCTTTGCTGCGTATGATAGTAAAGACTTCTCTTCTCCATTATTTACTACCCATTGAATGTATGGGGAGGAACAAAAATGATTATGTCACTTAACCTCACCTGGCTTTCCCCTTTCTTGCCCTTTCTCTTTAATCCTTTTTGTTTTTATTCTTTCTTTTTGCTTTGGAATACTGGTAAACATGCATGGCAGTGGCCATTAAACTGCAGCAACGCACTTGCCAATTACCCATCAAGTTCTTCCATCTGTGAATGTATTTTATCAGATGGGATCGTTGGGAGTTTTCCAGAGAAGGGCATCATGGATGGCACTCAAGCTTTAGCTCTTGGAATCTGAAGTCCCGGGCATGAAATTGGTTATTAAAAAGAAACTGTTTTCTACAGCTTATGAGAACACAGTCATAATATATATTAGGACCTGTAAGACCTGCCAGTTGCATCAAACCAGTTTCTCATCTGCTCGTGGCTAAGTAAGCAATGGCTGTCACATTTGACTGGCTTTCTGGAACAGAGAACGCTGTTATTCAGTTGTGTATTTGCGTGGCTGCATGGGTTACAGAGTATTGGTTAGGAAAGCATGCCTTCTGTTACTCAGGGCAAGCTAGCCTGTGACTGCTGGGGTCTGCTGGGCCCAAATATGTTTAGATTTTCTCTGCCCCCCCACATGTTCAAAAGAGAAATAGTGATATCTCATGAGTTTGATTCTTTCACCTTCGGTGTGGAAGTCGGTTCTGCCATCTTGAGACGCCTCTTCTGTTAATTCTAAAATAATTAGTCTTCCGATTTGGATGTATTATTAATAAAATCCTTTGTATAGCTCCAACAGCTTAAGCGGCATTTAACGCAGTATGCGGAGGTTATACATGGCTGCCGTCAATAATAAGATGTTGGTAACAACGCGTCATCTGTAAATGTCCAGGTATGGAAGCCAGCAGGTGTTTGCTTTCTCTGTGGCTACTAGGCTCCAAAAATATCCCAGTGAGCAGCCTACTTTCCAAACCATTGAACGCTGCCAGTTATTTAATGCAATGCCTTCAGGCTCGTTTTCTCGTGATTGGGCTCCAGATACCGGTGGAACCTCATAGTGTTTGTCACTTGTCATCCTCCTATACTGTGTTCTCTTATGAAGGCGAAAGGCTACTGCCTATTAGGAAACACAGGTTTGGACAGTCTATTAATGTATGTAATAAAATAGATTTTTGTTACTTATTGACACATATGAAGCTGGATTTTTTGTTTTTATGTTTGTATATGTGTCCTTGATTTATTTGTTTCATTGCAATTGCCAGCATGATATTAATAGGCTTCAATGGTGTGCTTACAAAGGGGTTTTTACACGGTTCCCAAAAAAGTTTATTCTTCCACAGGTTTAAATCTGGACACTGATGCATCCACTTTACTCTGAAGGATGTACTGAGTACTGTCAGGGTATTTTTTTTTACTAAACAGAACTGACATGTGACTGTTCCAAAGCAAGAAGAAAACAATTTTTTTTCATTAAAAAGATGAAATTTTAACCACCTTTTTATATTGTAAGCCCCTGTTGGCTCCTTTCCATCTAATTGTTAATAAATCTTTAAAAACAGTGCAGGTGGTAATGAAAACCACATTACTAACATATATTTACAGCTTCTTAACTGCGTTTAAAATCGGAGAGCAAGAAAATGTTTGGAAGGATCTTATTATAGGACGCCAGATTAATTTTACAGTTGGAGCGTATAGGGATGCAGTGAAACATAATCAGGCCAACGCAGTCTGGATATTTTTGTTCCATGGTTATTATGGTATTTTGTTTATAAGTATCAGGACCATTTGAAGAAGGAACACTCTTTGGCGCCATGCCATGCTTTCCATAAATAGGCTTTCAAAGCCCTCATAAAGTTCCTGCATTGCCGTTCTGTTTCGTTAAAAGTATTCTTGTCAAGTAGCAAAGAGTAACAGATTTCCCCCTATGCCTTTAATAAACATTTTCTATCCTGTATCCCCACTACTGACTTGTTTAGCGAAAATGGTTACAATCTCATGGACACTGAAGACCTTCAGCTCATCCCAGACTATGGCTAGAGTACATAATTGCTGGCCTCAGTGCAGTGGTGTATTCTACCCTAGGGTGGCAAGTCTTGGGGAGGTCGGTAGCCCCTCTGCTGCAAAACAAAGGGTATATTGCCTTTTTGGCGATCATGCGCTGTTGTTCTGCTGCTTGGTAGGCGGCAGGTTGCAGACGCAAGAGGTCTCCCTTCTTTACCATCCTAGTTACACACTGGAGGCTTGGGCATCACTGGAAAACATCAATAAATGTTTTATTTTCTTTTTTTATTTAAAACTATCGGATGTACTTGGTACTGTACAGTTTACAGTACAACAAAGACCTAAGCCTGTTAAATATCACCATTGACCATGTGGCAACAAAGTAGAGCCAAACAAGTTACTTTGATTACATGTCTCATGAAAGAAACACAGTACAAAATGTATAATGGAGTCTTTAGTCAAAGGTGATGCCTTTTTTGGGCCAGTTTAGAGAGTCCCATAAGTTTTCAGGATCTCGGAGGTATCTCTTTCTCATTTTAGTGATGTGTTGGCCCAAAGTATCTCCTTATACTAAAGACTAGAATTCAGCTAAAAACTACTACGACTAAAGTACGATTGCCAAAATTCATGAGTAAATGGACGATATTTTATCTAACGTTTTACATGGAATGTATTTCAAATATGTATTAATGTAATAAAAAGTTTGGTTTTTGGTATATTTTTTGGCGTTTTAAGTAGACCTCATAATGCATATCATTTTTATTTACTATGCTTGATCAACTCCTCGATGTACTCCTTATAGTTGATAGGCACTTTGTATCTCTATTGGTACTTCCACTTGTGGAGACGTAGAGAATATGTTCACTCTGCCTAAGCGTTTGCTTAGCAGTCATTCAGTTTTGGTGGGAGGTCATGTGAACGTAAACTGTAGATGATAAAATTAGCTTTCTTTTTTATTTTTTTCCAGATGAAGAAATGCTGGAAAATAATTAAGGCCACAACTGCCTATAATCGAAAGGATATTATTCCAGAGTTTAAAATAACCTCTTAGCCTCAGTGAAGTTGGTTTCATGATAAGGTTTGGTAATTGGTGTTAGAAGCATGTACAGCCTTTCTGTCTAGAGAGTATTTGCCTTCGTTATCCTGTGACCTGCAAAGATGCATGCGCGGAGAGACACTTATGACAATATTAAGGTCATTAGATAGTTTCTTAAAGATATGTTGCACCTTTTTTATTTTTATTGTTTGTCTTCTGTAGTTTAAAAAAATGAATAAAGAGGACAAATTAAAATGATCAGTAGATGCGCCGCTGTTCTGGTATGGAGTCCAACTGGGAAAAGAAGAGCTTGTAGTAATAGTATTGTCGTTACTGTTATTTTTACGTCCCATTTTAATGTATAGACATAGATACCGCTTTCAGTCTATAGTGTCAGACAACAACCACCCTTGGGGTATTTTGTCCACAAACCGTTTCCGTTGGGATCCCGACGGCTACTGTGGATATTTCTGTGTTTATGAAACTTTTTTTTTTTAAATGTATTTATTTTATTTTGTGGTAAGGTGAATAGTTTGAGTAGTTAATGTTTAGAATTAATAAATGTCGAGGAATCCTAAATTTGTACGCAGGTTTCCCTGAAGCCAGGAGAACGTTTGGTCCTTTAAAGCCCACCACATGCCGCTTATATGCTGTGGTTTTTTTGTTTAAAAATGGCCCGTCATTGAGCTACGAATTTGTTTTGCTGATAACGATGATTCTGAAACCATAGTTCTGTATATTAAATAGAATTCTCTGTAGCCAGATAACCTAGATCACTCCATAACTACCATAACGTACATATTTGCTTTGTGACCACCGAGGCTCTTCTACAGATCTCCAGACTGTCGATAGTGAATAGTCACACATGTTGATATTTAAGTGTTGTCTTTCTTTTAACCGTCACAAATGCGTGATTAATACAAATTATTCTAGAGTTTGATCCACATTTAATTTTCAGCTTGAATCGCTGACCTGACTTAACGGTTTGATCTCTGCTTTTTAATTTTACTCGGGCAGGCGTCTACACGATGAGGATTATAGTCCAGCTCAGATGTCCTCAGGAGCTCCTCTTTAAAACATTCTCTGCCGTTTCCTGGAAACCCCGGTTACGTCTGTCTCTTAGCTGGATCTGTGCTATGTTGCAAAATGATCATGATACGCGATTCGCCCGAAACGCTATTTCTGTATTCTCCGTTGGAAATGGACTTGTTAATTTAATGTGTACATATCTTCTAGCATCATACATGATGATCTCTGGTGTCCCTCTAAATAAGTGCTAATTTTTTTATTTTAATAAATTTTATTGGCTTTGAGATAAAAATTTGTTGGTTAACCCTTTCGGGCATGGCTGCCCCACTCATCGCCTTATCGAATGGGTTAAACCAGCGGGAAAGAATTCATTTCCACTTTAATGACCTAGGCTTGCCGAGCTTGGACAATGGGGGACAAGCTTCTGACTTGTACTCCTATTGCCAATTAACACCTCCTGTAACAGGTTGCACAGCGAGTCACCGAGGCAGACACAGTAGCCGGAGTTTACGTGCCGCTTGTTTTTCGCACTCGTTGTTTAATGCTCGCCGAATTAAAGAATTAAAAAGCTGCTTCTTGGCTTTGAAAGAACGACGTATGTATAAAAAAAAAAAAAAGAAAATTGAGGTTTCTCGACCTTTTACGTTTAGAAGGTTTGACGTGTAAATGTGTAAACCTAATTGCGGCAAATGTTTTTGCCTTTATTAAGTATTTAAGATTTATATATCGTATGTAGATGTTTTCCCCCTGTGACCACTTCACAGCTCGTTAACTGTATATATATTTTTTTAAATCTGCTTTTTCTTACCTTTTTTTCCTTGTAGTTGCTCGGGAAAAACTAATATATTATTCACACCTATGTGCCTGGACGTATTAGAAATCGCAGAGCTGCTATTGTAAACATCTGGTTTTTCGGAAATAAAATTCTGGATTTTTCTCAGCCCTTGTTAACGTTCGTTAGTTGGTTGGCGTATTTACAGCAAACAGAGTTCAGCGTCGCGTTGCAGTTTTCCTATCAGTCGTTTTGACTCTTGTTTTAATCAGCAGGTATTTAATAAATCTGGCTAAGTGATGGAAGTTCACACTAACAGGAAGGTGAAGTTAAACGGCTAATAGCGTTAATAAATTTGCTAAAAGGCCTGAACGGATCACACATTAGATTTGTGCTGTTACCATCTGAAGTGCCTTTTGTAGCACTTTGTCAACATGCGCTGCCCAATGCGAAACGAGCCGATACATTGCCTTTAAACATAAGCTCAGCCAACACGTTACATTTCTCAAGCGTGAAGTTATGATGTGCCGCCTAAAACATGGCTTCTTCGACTTGTTATATTTGCTTATTTATATAGCGTTTAGATTGTTAGCTCCTGCTAACAGAGCCCTGCCTACTCCATATATTATAGTACTATAGTACTTTCGCTGCACTGGCCCATAAAATACTTTTGTGTGTGTGTGTATATATATATAATTTGTGTGTTTCCCTACACCCACAGAATCATTTAAAGTAGACCTTATACAAGGCAGTATGTGGCCGTCATTCTGCATTATGATTCCGTCATTATCCTGGGATATGACTCAAAGCGCAAGATAGACGCCAGGTTCTAGATTGTTTTTTTGCGTTCTGACTGAAGGTTGAAGGTTGTGATTATTGCCCTGCAGGCAGGTCAGTTCACTGGCTAACACTTTTAGACATATATATATATATATATATATATATATATATATTATATATATATATAATATTATATATGAATTTTTTTTCTGATTACATTTGGGGGGGCTATTAACCAGATCGATTTTCAAGTGTCTGTAACCTGTCTCGCTGGTGAATGGTTAAGAATCACACCTGAGCTAATGTATATTTATAGTTATCTTTTACCATTAGCTTTTTTTTTTAACTGTACAAATACGTGTTTTATTACCCTGCAGACTGAATATATATTTATTACTTTTTTTTTAAAGCGATTCTGTCTCTGTTCCCCACTGCCAGGTCTTTTTTTTTTTTTTTTAAAGCTATCTGTTGTGGCGAGTCCTTTCTCTAACAAACCTTTGTCTGCTGTAATCTTCTCCACAAAACCTCTGCTCACCACTTCTAATCGCTTCCCATAAACGTTCCCTAAAATTTTTTTTTGCTCAGAATCAATTTATTTATTTGGACTTGTAGAGGCGATGTCAGATACCTGTCTCTGCAGTTTTTCTGCCCCTTACTGTTTCTCTGGGACAAGCTGGCAAGACGGGAGCTGCAAATACAATCTCTCGGGTCACCGTCTGATAAGCTTTCCTGATATACCCACGCTCGCTCAATAAATAGATCTGACTATTTTTTAATTTATTTTTTTATCATGGAGGCTGAAGCACCCTTTAATGCCAATTCTTGTCTTGCTAAACATTCAAATGTAAAAATTGGATACTTTTGTTGTATTGCTTAGTGTCGGTAATCTTGTGGCGGTGTGTAAAGCAGACAGTTATAGGTGGAATTGTGTTCTCTTCTCTGCAAATTGTTTCGGAATATAAAAAAAAATGCCTGATTGTAACCGTAAGCTGAATTTTGTTATATTTCAGGGACCACCAACAGACGCTCCTGCAGTCGACACAGCAGAGCAAGTCTATATATCCTCTCTAGCCTTACTTAAGGTAAGTTGAGTATCCATACATGATCAGGGTAGCCTTGAACATCTGAACAAGCCACTTGACCATTTTACTTAAGTCCTGTTTGGTCTTACTTTTTTATTGCGTATGTAAGATATTTATTGACAGATTAAGATAAAAGTTGACGTGCCTTGGGTTAATTTGTTTCAATATATCCCGGTCTAGATGCTGAAACATGGCCGTGCTGGTGTCCCTATGGAAGTCATGGGACTGATGCTGGGAGAATTTGTGGATGATTACACAGTCAGAGTTATTGATGTATTCGCTATGCCACAGTCCGGAACGGTGGGTCTACTTATTCTTACAATCAAACATTTACATATAATCTAAGTATTTTGAGTTGATGGCTCTAAAAATAGACTTCACTTACATTGAAGCCTTGAAGCGTGTAAAAAAGACATATATATATCCAGACCTAGAATCTTATGACCGGCAAGGACAACCTGTAAAGTCTATTCTGCCTAGATTTTTTTTTCTACCTGGCCAAGAACCCAACCCTTACTATCCTGTACATTAGATAATAGCCAATGATCAAGTATTTCTGTAGGCAGATGCTATGCGCACACATTAATGTTGTAAACGTCTATTGTAGCTGGAAACAAATAATTTTTAATGGAACATCTTCACAGGCGCACAAAGGCGCCCCTTTGTCAGCAACCAAAATTATTTTGTTCACTAATCCAAGCTTAAGTTTAAAAGGCTAATTCATCATCAGAAAACCCTTGTGCAATTATGTTGGCACAGCTAGGATTTTTAGAAAACGGCTCAGTAACCCCAAACTTTGGAACATGTGTGTATATATTATACATATACACGCACGCGCATGTATAAGATATATATATATATATATACACACACCCCACAGTGACCTGTGTCTAACACCTAATTAGTCATGTCTTCTAAGTACACATTCTAAGAAAGATTTTCATAAATCAATGTGGTCAAAGCACGAAACAAGTATTTGAAATGACTTCACATAATACTGAACCTATGAAGAGGATTTATAATATGATATATCCAAACGCATGATTACCTAGGTTTATAGGTATACACAACAGAGAAGCCTGGGTTTGGGAAAGTGTCAGGTTCCCCTAAAGAAACTGGCAATCTGTGGCGAGTAAATGTTCTCTTGGCGTGGGTTACGTAGACCAGCATGCATGTCTATATCATGCTTAAATAACAATTTTGTTGGTCTCAGACTGTACTTTCCATACTGCAATCACTAATGTTTGGATTGGCCTTACTCATAACTGTGTAGGCTTTCTACAAAACTGTCATGTTTGTCACAAATTGCTCCATTTTGCTAATTAACGTGATTTTAGAAAATGAATCCTGCTTCTTTTAACAGTTTTTGTGCCTTGTTTTGTAACAGCAATAACCCTTTACCATTAGCTATCTGAACAGCTTGGTTTGCAACTATCATTCCCTACTGCAAATATTGAAATTGTACATGCTATCATTATAGCGCATTGAGTTTTGGGGGGAAAAAATCCAAATTTGCAATGTACTGATTATGACAAGCATGCTGCATATTAAACTAGATGGAAAATGTGGATATTAATAACCAAATGTGTCTCTTGTAGGGTGTTAGTGTGGAGGCCGTCGATCCCGTGTTCCAGGCGAAGATGTTGGATATGTTGAAGCAGACAGGAAGGTAAGAATGTGTTCCTGCGGCAGTCCCGTTAACACTGAGCTAGTAAGTACGTCCATGAAATCAAATAATAAAGGATGGACCGCGAGCAGAGTCCGTTGAAAAGGTTTTCTGCTTTTAGCGTTCCTTCCCCTTTTAAGCTATTTGGTAGCCAAGATGGCAAACCATAGTCCGAACATTTTAAGACTTTTCATGTCAAGCAAATAAACCTTAGCTGATCTGTCATTTTGTTTGTTGATCTCAGGGTTCGATCACTTAAAACGGTTTCCGTTTCTATGACAACAACCTGTCAATGCTTGTGTTTGTGTCACCGGGCAATTTAACTGCCCACAGCAAAAATTAGAAGAACCGGGAATGATGCGTCTAGGCAAAGAGTCATTTCAAACATTCATGGATGCAAACTTGTCGAGGACTGAATCGGACAATTTCTGACCTGAAATGCTTACAGACAGCCGGTCTGTGACTAAGCAGCATTCATACTTAATCACAGGTCCAGCAGTTAGTGGCTCCGTAACCTCTTCTTATATAGAGATATCCCTGCGTTCTGTCCGTAGCGCTCGAGTTCAGTATTACATTTGGTGGAGGTTAAAATATTGGGAGTCTAAACAAACTCCCTGACTCCTCCTCATACTGTCTATAGTAAACAATAGAAGAGCTCAGTCTTAATGTCCTAGTTGGACGCCCATACTAAGGAAAGACCATGGAGGGCTTCATGTTTACTGCCATAAAGAAAAAACTCGGTGGGATGTTTGAGAAGGGAGAACATTCAAAATCCTACATGACTGACGACAATGGCAGCCTCCTACAACTTAAAGCTCCGTAGCCGTCGATCAGTTACACCTCGGGTGATTGGCATCCGCTCTGGTTGCTTACCTCTTTATTTGTCGTGCATTTTAAACATTTAAGTATAGCCCTGATATTTTTGTATATTTTTCTAATAACCCCCACACATATTTAATGTATTTATATTATCTGTTCTTGTATGTGAGATATACAATATATATATAGTATATATATATATATAATATATACATAATTTTTTTTTTTTTAACATCGTGTTCATTTTTTTATGTCTGTATGTAAGCACCATTGCATTTTCATTGATCAATCTGGTAAGATTTGGGCTAACGAACTTGCAACTGACCTGTCCGTAATGGCTTTTTAACCACTTTTCTTTGTAAACATGCACTTGGCGTTAACGCACGCAGTAATTTCTCAAAATCATCTTCCGCGCCGTTTTATTCTTTACCTCTCAACAGTTGTCATGTACGCGCTCAAAATTCTTTTACTGTGAAAAAAAAACTTTGAAATTAATGTTAGCAAAAGGCTCAGCAGCTGAGCGGAACAGTGCAAATTGCTTTTTGACCGAGTTCCTAGTTGTACTGCTGGCTTAATTGATATTTAAAGAGAAGATATTTACTCGAGTGCTGAAAGGGTAAAAACTGGCTCTGGGAAGGTGTGGTAACAGGGTGATATACTGAAAGCACAATCTACCATCGCTAATGTGCATCCCTTAATGATACCACTCCTTTGTCACACGTATTCATTTTCATGCTTTCACGATGATAGTATGGTGAACGTTCCTAATGGTGCCTTCTTCACACCAGCCGAGTTTCCCGTTCCTCTCTCTGATTTATACTCTGTTAGTTTAGTGCTTCTTTTCATATCTTACCATGTTATTGCTTGTACCGTTTGGCGTCTGAACAGTTTTGTTTTTTTTTGTGTTTTTTTGCTTGTTTCAGGCCCGAGATGGTGGTTGGTTGGTATCACAGTCACCCCGGCTTTGGCTGCTGGCTCTCCGGCGTCGATATTAACACGCAACAGAGCTTCGAAGCCCTCTCGGAAAGAGCCGTAGCTGTAGTGGTGGATCCCATTCAGAGCGTTAAAGGAAAGGTACGGTAAAAAAAAATTATTTCTGAAGACTCTTTACTCACCGGCGTAGGATCCTTTACAGCTGCCAGCGTTCTGAGTCTCCGCTCCGTCATTAATATAAACGCAGCCTGCATTTTAATGCTCGTTATACGTCTCACCTGCTTGCACGCCTGCTTTCTTTTCTAGTTTTTCACGCTGCACTAATCATTACAATGTCCTTTTCTCCCAAGTGGCTTCAAACGTACTTACGGGTGGGATGGTTCCTGCCGCCGAAAGTTCTTTTACCTTTTGTCGGCTAATTGCTTGATTTCATGTTTATGAGAGAGAGAGAGAGCGAGCTCATGCCTATGATTAGCGCATTGCTACGGATTAGCCCATTAAACTACATTTTCGGCAAACTTTTTGTTAAAAAATCCATCCAAACATCACATTTTGTCCTAAGGAGACCGATGAATGACTAAGTACGCCAAACGCGTCTGAAAAGAAATGAACTTGCAAAGCATATTGGGTTGTAGTTGGGTCTTTGTTTAAATCTCTTTTGTTCTTGTTTGGTTTCTTTTTTTTTTTCTTTTTTTTTTTTTTTTTTTTAATTATTTCGTTCTAGCCCCATATGCCATTTTCCTATTTCCTGCTCGTGACAGCAGGGTGCAGCTCTATTATCACCTTCTCAGAGCTGTCTGCAAATGTGAGAGGCAATTCGATTTTGCTCAGCCACAGGGAGAGAGCGGATTAGAAAAAAAAAAGTCACTATATACAGAAATTGGCTTGAACGGTTTACTGCTTTAAAATACTGCTGAGGTGTCTTGTTGGAACATGTCACTTCCATTGTAATGTAAAATAATGGATATGATAAAATGATCGAGATGCATTATTATGGAAGTTTGCCTTCCTCATAAAATAGTCTATCATTATGTATCTCGCTAAACATTTTATCTGGGCACCGGAGCAAGCACAGTGTGTTTGGGGAAAACGTACCAAGTTGCATTTACATAATATTTTGTGCGTGTTATTGTAAAACAATTCCCAGCAAGGTGGCATACCTGAAATATTAAAAAAAATGAGCAACGATTGTGTTCTAATAAGTCTTGTTTTGAAGAACAAAAATTGGGTTTATGCTCATTAAATCGGCTTTGGCTTAATGAGTTAATTGCATGTATGCGCTTAATTTACAGACTGCGCCATTAACGCATGGTGGGTTTTTTTTTGTTTGTTTTGTTTTTTGTTTTTTTGTACTAGGATAAGGACGAACCAAACATATAGAATGAGAATAGGTTTAAATATTTATTTTATTGGCAATCATAATTTAAAATTAATTTTGGACTTTATCTTCATGCAAGTCTGATGTTTGGAAAGTATAAAATGATTGTTGGTTTCAGTAATGTCACATACAGGTAAAAGCTATAATTATTTTTTAAAATATATTAATGCCACAGAGTAGCATTAGCATTTATTAAAGAAGTCTAGGATAGAGAATTCAATATTTAAAATATGTTTTCCCACTTTATCACGGGCAATGCTTTAAGTGGTCCTTCATTCTGGTCTTGGGAATTTAAGTTTAATTGTGTTAATATTAAATAAAAAAATGTACACCACATTCATCTTCAACATTTGTTTTCCTGAAAATACATTTGATAAGGGATTTTTTCCCCATTTATTTGCCTTTTTTTTTTTTTTTTTAAATGTTTTGTATTGCCTGGTAGCATGTTTCCTTTGGTGTTTTTTAAAAAAATACATTTATTGCCATGGAAAAATAATTGCTTTTGAAAGTTTCTTTTTTTTTGGGGGTGGGGGGTATGGCCATATATTATACTTTGGGGGGGTGGGAAAGCAGTGAGACCCTATATAATATTATTTATTAATAAAAATAACACATAAATGCTCTTCAATTGTATTAATGGGACAATCTGCACTTATGCCGTCTGTGATTTCATGTATCCACTTACACTTTCTTTATTTTTACTTAATCCCAAACATTAAGCGGGGAAAACCTTACGTGTATTTTTGACATACTTTCTGTTCAAAGAAACAAGGAGTTAAAGTGGCTCTCCACCTAATGTGTTTCCAAGTTCTTTAGTAAATAGAACCGGGGTATTCTCCGAGGACACGCGGAGAAAATGCACTTACTCTTTGGAATTTGTTTTCCAGATTTAAAATTGACATTTTATAAATAATTTCAATGTGTCTAACTTCAAGCACACAATCACAGCAATTCGGTGATATTCATTTGGCATGAGTCGGTTTCAGTTCTTTGTGCTTTTTATCGAAAATGGCATAAAAAAGTCTGATTTCTCTGAATTTTTTATGCTGTGGGCTTGCAGAAAGCAAAAAATGGTGCTTTTCTCTTGTGGCTGCCTGACGGTACGCGACAGCAGAAATACCCAGATGATTCTAAACCCTAGCTGCACTCGCCGGGTCACATGTCCATTTAAATTTTTCAACATTCTGGAAGGTTAGCAGAATGTTGATAACCGATCTGTTGCAGGCGATAAAAGATGCTTTAGATGGGACATTAGTCCTTTTTTGACACCTGGCATATCGGCGATGTCTGTGTGATCACAGAATACATTACAATAACATGGTTGACTTAAAATGTAAATCGCGTATACAGGTGGCTCAACTGCAGCTCTAAGCCGGATAAAGCTCAGTTATCGAGGACTTGAGTGTACTCGAACATGCGTGCGTTCACAAATTGACTTCAGAACAGATTATTGGCAATCTGTTTACATTCGTGAACGTTATAGGTAAATATCCTCACCATCACGAATGCTTCAAGTGTAGCTAGACAAAGGCATCTACCTATGACTAAATAAAACCACATGGCTACAGAGAGCGTCAGCTGAAGTTTGAGGCTTAGCAGACAGGACAGTGTTTCTGCTTAAATGTGCTGTTTTAAGCTTAAAATATAAATGTGACGTGTGTACTTCCTACGCACAAAAATGTGATCCATATGAATCTGTAGTTCATAGGATCTTTTGATAAGACGTCAACAATGGTGTCAAAATGTACCCTTTAAGCCGTGTGGGTTCTTGGTGTTTTAGTGAGTTCATGTTTACTCGCCTGCTTTTGTAGTAATGAGGATCATTCACTGAGCCTTTGGTGTAATGGGGAAGTAGAGAGGGATGTGTGTGTCAAGTTCCAGTTGTTGGTTTGAGCCTTTTGGGAAAAACCATTGGGAAACCACCAAGCTGCTAGGCTTTCTAAACCGACTTGACGCAAGTCCAAAATTGAGTGGACTTGAGGTATGGTTGAGTTGGAAGTAGAATTGATTAAAGTGGCGCTGGTAGAACCATTGTGTGCTCTGCTTGCCTTGTCAGTAAAGGAAATGGAGCACCAATGGCGTGTACGCAACTTTTGCTCGGCTGCTGTGGCATCACTGGCGAGCTTTCTCACCTCTGTTATGCCGATCATCCAATTCAACTGGCAACACGATTCCACTCTCTTCAGAGCTTTAAAAGCTAAAGCAAATTAATTTTCCTTCCATTTTTCATGCAAAAAAGTGGCATTTAATCCTTTTAAGCGGCCAACATATTTTACATACTGTTATAAAGATAAATGTGTTTTATGTAGCTTATATATGATGGTTAGGTGCCTTTGTAACCCTGCTCATGGGATTTGGAGGATTTTTATTCTTTTTTGTCTATTCATAACCATTTAAAAAAAATAACCTGTTAAAAAGAAAAAAAAATGTTTTTGGAAAAGCTAATTCTTCACAAAGGTCTCCAGTGCTTGGGAGTTCACCTCGTAAAGCTGCTTGGGGTTTGGAGAGCAGCTCTTGTATCAATTAAAAATGGGTATATTAGTCCATTAAATGACCTCTCAAAATACAAAGTAAACATGAAATAAACAACTTGATCTGTGTTTTTTGGAAACCGCAACCAATGCAATCGTCTCATATGCTCTAAAATGCTGCAGTGCTGGACTATTCTCTACTAATGTGAATAAATAAGGTTAATTGGTGTACGATAATAAGACGCTTGCTTGTTCATTTCTTTTTACAACAATGAATACCATGTAAGGTCTGACTTTAATGTCTTTAAAGCCAGAATTGTTGCCCATGCATTTTATGGTGCAAGTTGAAGCCACCTTCTCCATATGCTTTTTACATTCACACCTCATTTTATTTAACCCTGAATGGAACAGCAAGCAGAACGTTGTTTGGTCTCTTTACTGCCGTATAATGGTGCAAAGCAAGTGTTTTGTGTGTCTCTGCCTGCTGCTGTAGGAAACAAGACCGACGACCTTCCTTCTCAAATAGGTATAATATATTAATATCATTGTCAGTGAAAATATCCTTTCGTTTTTGGCTGACCATGTAGAATAGACATCTGCTGTAACGAATATAAAGATATATCTACCTTCTCCTACTAATATATATTGTTTGATAATATATGAGTGAGCATAGTAATATACAATACAAAATTTAATGCATGGATGAGCATAGTATTATAGAATACTAAATCACATAATGTATCGATGAGCGTAGTATTATAGAATACTAAGTCATATAATGTATCTGAGCGTAGTATTATAGAATACTAAGTCATATAATGCATCGATGATCGTAGTATTATATGAGCATTTTTTTTATTTCGGCACTGCAAATAAAGTTTATATAAACAAGTTATGTTGGCTTACAGTTTTAGAAACTTTTGCACTGAAGGACAAAATGCCATTGCATGATTTGCTTTAAAATGGAGAAATATCAATTCCTACAGGATTACATTAAATATAGTTGAAAATCGTCCCGCAAGCCAGTGTATCTCAATATTTTTTCGATCAACATGAGGCAGATGACAAACCGGCAGATTTTTTTTTTCTTCCTCCTCTTCTTCTATTTAGAAGAAGCCAAGTTTGGAAGATTTAATTGTTTGGAAATAATCTGGCATTTATTTTATTTTAGGGGAAATATTTATTTTTTGCAATCCATGGGTCAGTCACCTGCCATCTTTGTATAGAATAAATATGGAATTCCATTCTTGTTTTTCAAGCCACGATGAATTCACAAGCGAACACAGATGTACAAAAAAGATGCAGCTTCTATTTCCTATTGACAGCTTCCAAATATTTAGTATCCAATTCCAAGAGTTGCAATTAGTACAGAATCCACAGTTCTCCAACCACACATCCCACCAGCTAATTATATTTGCAAGGTCAGAGAAAATACATATTTCCCGAGAAATAAAGGGCTGTATTAATACATGTTTTCTTCTTGGCTGTTACAACCACAGTTTGTTGATCTGGAGTATAATGTGTACAATTCACAAATTTGTCTGATAGCAGAAAGTGGTGTGTGATTGTGTTTATTTTACTAACCAGTATATTCACAGCAATCACTTCCAAATATCTCTCCAGTAAAGATGTGTTAATTACAAAACAGACAAGGTCTTCTATTATATTAAAGCTACTAACAAGAAGACAGCAGGAATCACACATTTAAATAGCATCATCAACCTCTATTTTAGTCCTCTGTTTTGATCCGCGCGTTGCACGTAGACCAAAGGTTCTACTAAAGACGAAGTCTATGAAATAGGCAGCGTTACATGAACAAAATTTATTCAACAACAAACAGACCTTTAACTTGATTTTCAACAAGCCCATGAAATGATACGCTCTTGTGTGCTACCAATTCATACAGTGATAATGGAGGCAATGGCTGGAGGGTTCCCTTACCTACCCAAACCGCTAATGGTTTGCTTATAAATTGTCTCCTGCTACCGAGACCTCATATACAAGGAGGGTTACTTGGTAGAGGTCACTTGGTAGAGGGTCTTTATTTATGTGGTCAAAAGCAACAGGGCCATCTTATGCGTCCCTTCTTACATTTTAAGGGGTAACTTGACTATATTAGGAATTATTGTTGAATGCTGTTATGCAGGTCATCCTAATTAGTTAACTAATATTGATGATTTAATGGAATGAGTTCTCTTAAAAGAACAGCGTACCAAAACTTTAGATATGCCACCATTTGTGTGCTTGTTAAATAACCAAATTACCAAAGAAATTGGACCTTTTTTTTTCTATAAAGTACTCAAATGATTTTGACACTTTTATTTTTGTGCTTAGCTTCCAATAACAAAACAATCATTCTTCCATTGACGTAACTTTAGTGTTATCTCGCACGTGCAGCAGAGAATTGTATTCACCTTTATCAGAGAACTGTAACATATATTACTTTATGATCAGTGTTATGACAACGGCTTAATCTTGGAGTTTTATCTTAAAAAGCGAATTGTCTGCTCCTTATTTTACTAGCATAAGGTTTGTAACCCAGTCTGTGACAAAGACAAAAGTATATTCTTTGCTGCCTTTGTGTACGTGTGCGTGTACGTGTGTGCGTGTGCAGCATAAAGGCACGTGTTGCGTGTTAAGATTGTTCTGCGTAAAGTTTGTCTTAACATAAGACTTGTTTACTACTGTGTACAGTTTGTTGGTTTTTCTCTATGAAGAATATCACCAGAGTTTTCTTTATTATGAAGAACGCAGATTTTAAAGTAAAAGACATAAAACATGTCTTGAAGTGCCCACTAGGATATTTTCTGTAATCTTACTGCTGTGTAATTAACACCTATTCGCCTATAACTCATTAGCTCTGGACAAGAATAAATCTTTTTATTTTTATATAAATCACCAAAAATGTGAACTGGCTTTCTCAAGTGACTTTGAACGTGGCACAGTTGTTGGAGTATTTCAGAAACTGCTGATCTACTGGGAGTTTCACACACAACCATCTCTAGGGTTTACAGAGAATGGTCCGAAAAAGAGAAGAGATCCAGTGAGCGTCAGTTGTGTGGACGAAAATGCTTTGTTGGTGTCAAAGGTCAGAGGAGAATGGGCAGAGTGGCTCCAGATGACAAAAAGGCAACGGTAACTCAAATAACCACTTGTTGCAACCAAGGTATGTAGAATACCATCTCTGAAAGCACAACACGTCCAACCTTGAAGCAGATGGGCTACACCAGCAGAAGACTACACTGGGTGCTGCTCCTGTCACCTAAGAGCAGGAAACTGAGGCCACAATTCGCACATGCTCACCAAAATTGGACACTGGGAGACTGGAAGAATGTTGCCCGGTCTGATGAGTCTTGATTCCAGCTACGACATTCAGATGGCAGGGGCAGACTTTGGAGTAAACAACATGAAAGCGTGGATCTATCCTGCCTTGTATCAATGGTTCAGGCTGCTGGTGATGGTGTAATGGTGTGGGGGACATTTGCTTGGCACAGTTTGGGCCCCCGTATCTCCATCCAATAGAGCACCTTTGGGATGTGGTAGTTTGCATCATGGATGTGCAGCCAACAAATCTGCAGCAACTTCATGATGCCATCATGTCCATATGGACCGATATCTCTGAGGAATGTTTCCAACACCTTGTAGAAAGTATGCCACGAAGGCAGTTCTGAAGGCAAAAGGCGGTCCAACCCGGCACTTATAATATGGTTTGGACCAATAAATGGACATAATGGGGAAAAAAAAAAAACAGTGATAACACTGTTTTTTTTCCAAGAAAATACCAGGGACACATCCAAAAGTTATGCATAAGGTTTTTTAAATATGTGGGAGACGATTCAAGCGCATAGAAAGATGACAAGAAATTGGAATGAAAAGGCGAAGCACAGACTGCCTTTGGCAAAGGGTGGTTGTTGGGAATCTTTCGTAAGCATCACTGATTTAGATGTGATAATCCTGTTATTTTCCGCCCTACTATGGAGCTATAAACAAACAGAGGGATTTTTTTTGTATGGATGTATTTGGGTTTTTTTTGTTTTGTTTTTTTAATAATCCTAGAAAATATGGTGGCTCACAAGTCCTCTTTGTTACACCGCTTTAAACATTATTATGACTATTATTACGAATTATTACTACTACTAATTATTATAATCTCTTGCTGTATAAACCAAAAGTTTATACAGCATTTATTACGTATTTGCTCCAGTTTAGGCTAGTGGCGAACTAGTCGAAGACTGACTTCTGTATATATAGATATCATACACTACAGTGGAAATTCCTAGACACATTAAAAGTTTTCTTCATCTTTTCTTCCTCTGGTGGTATACGTGGTCATTGTTTATGAAGAACTATGGAGGTGTTACGTCTAACCCAGACGTTTGTGGATAATGTGAGCATTTGGACGTTATACTGGCCACCACCAGTGAGCTTCTCCTACGTGATGAGCAGAGCTGGCCCTGCATAGGGCATCGCATTAACATTGGAACATGTTCAACTTAAACGTATCTGCAAAGTCCCTGGTTACTGGAAAACAAATTAATGTTGAAGCGTAGCTACACTGAATATCCAAATCAATCATAAGTACATATACAAGTATACTTTTTCCCTAATCTTATGTTTTTATTTGTAGTATATTTTATATTGGTTTTATTTTATATATATATGTAATTGATGTGTTGGAAATGAATAAATGCCAGATTGTGACTTGGAACTCACGGGTCGGCTTGAATGTAAGCCGTGTGTGATTGGCAGGGGATGTTAGATGAATGTTCCTCGCTGGTTATAATTTTGCTGTCATATGGGTTATCTTTCGTAGTGTAATTGATGTGACAGGAATGGGCCATGGACTCGGTCCCTCGGCTTGTGCTCACTTTCACATTCAGCCTTCTTCTGACTTTGAAGATGAGAGGGAAGCCAGGTGGTCCAGCCTGTGGACCTTACTGTAAAAACCTGTTTAAAAATAAGCATCCGTACAGTTCTCTTCTGTAGC
Organism: Spea multiplicata; assembly: GCA_009364415.1. Taxonomy (NCBI): domain Eukaryota; kingdom Metazoa; phylum Chordata; class Amphibia; order Anura; family Pelobatidae; genus Spea; species Spea multiplicata. Next base: position 151,773 of record VKOC01000681.1, read on the forward strand.
AGGAAAGTGGAGAGAGGGGAAAAAAAATCATCCCGGCGATGATGCTTTTCGTTGCAGAACTATATAAATGTCCTGATGGCTCACTCAGCAGGGGGGTCCTTTTTTATTAATATTATAATTAAAAGAATGTTTGGGAAACTGCCAACAAGCAAGCGAGACGTTCACACCAAGTCCATTGTTGAGTCCTGCAAGGGATTCATATGTTTGCTTGGCTTTCTTTTACAGGTCGTCATTGATGCCTTCAGACTGATCAATGCGAACATGATGGTCTTGGGACATGAACCAAGGCAAACAACCTCAAACCTTGGGCACTTAAATAAACCGTCCATACAAGTAAGTGCTGCCCTTGAACCAATGTAAAGAATGTTTTTGGGGGGTTTTTTTCTACTTCTAAATCTTATCTTATGTAATGATGTTTTCTTATAAAGATAAAAAAATATACGTGTCCATTTTACTTATTTATAGTGTTTATTTGTCCCCCACAAAGGTCCATCTACAGCTCTAATTTTCTTAGTTGTAAATGTCTTTTGTAGCAACAAGCCATTTTTTTTTTTCAAGTGATTAATTATGAACTCACTCGTTAATACGGTGCTATAGGTTTCCTGCGTGTTTGAAATTGTAGAAGTATCTTGTTTTAGAGCCAATCGTCTTGGGACTTGTGGCTTTGTTTGTGAGACGGAGGTTTGATCCGTTGCCTATTATAGCTTAAGATTTTTTTCTTTGTTATGCGCACCCATAGAATCAAATGCATCTAGCATACGTTCCTAAGGTTCTGCAGTCAGAACGAGTAAAGCCAATATGAAGTCTAATGAGGATGAAATAGCCCTTGTTTGTGTTTTTTTTTTTTTTTCTAGCTGGGGATGGACAAGCCCATACTTGCATGTTTCTAGAGAATACATTATACTGGACCCTTTAGCCAGGGTTTAATGACCTATCCTGTAAACATCATAGCATCTCGCATGTTCATTATTTTGAAGAAGAAGAAAAAAAAACGGTCCCCTTTGTGTCCAGAATGATTAAAGCCAATCCTGCCTAATTAACGAAGAACAGCGTTAACTAAGCAGAGTATGTGCGTTTTTCATAATGCCCATTGATACTTTCGAAATAAAGGTCATACTTCTTAATGTAAAACATGCGTACAATGATTTCTAGCATCACACGGTATATAACCGCTCTTGTGTTGCTGACAGTAAAAACTTTTTATGTGTATTTGCTTATAACTTAATTTCTTTTTTTATTAGGCTCTCATTCATGGCCTGAACCGACATTACTACTCTATAACCATAAACTACAGAAAAAATGAACTGGAGCAAAAGGTATGGCATTTCTGCTATTCTGTAACTTGCAGAGAAAAAGTGTCGTTCTTATATTTAGTCCCTTAAGCGCTCGTTGCCTTTTCTTTTAGACTAGAATCAGTTAACACGTTTAGTAATCACACCTTCCTCGGCTGAATGTCCTTTCTTAATGGCTCTTTAATCAGTGGATTAAGTCACTTGACTCCAGATTGTTACATGCTGTAGTTTGGTTCGTTAATCTGATACTTTTTTTTATTTTTTTAAGATGTTGCTGAATTTGCATAAAAAAAGTTGGATGGAAGGCTTGACTCTTCAGGACTACAGTGAACACTGTAAACTCAACGAGACTGTTGTAAAAGAGATGTTGGAGCTAGCAAAGAATTACAACAAGGTATCAAGAATGCACGTAACATAAGACCATTTCAGCTTTTGTGTGAAGACAGGATGTATTTTTAGGAAAATTAATTTGGGGGTTATTTTCCTTGGTTGAGCAAAGGTTTGTGCAAAATAGCGTGTGCGATAAGGTAGTACAATTAAAAAATATATATATATTAAATATAAAAATAATTAAGAGAACACATTTATACACAAATGCTTTTTTTGAGGATATATCACACACCTAGCTTTTTTTTTTTTTTTTTTTTGTTTTTGTTTAGCAAGCCTAGCCCAGACTTACACAAATATCTAATGTAGCTTCCATTCTGATCTATTAAAAGGATGCATTAAACTTAGTTAAAACCCAGGAGGCTGCTACTGGTTTCTGAAAGGAACAGCATAAGTAGACTCAACATTTCTGCATAATGCAGAGCCTTGATGCTTGGCCGAATATTTCAGTTGTCACCGTCTGATCTGAACTACTTATGGGGTGGATAAGTCCATGGCTTTTAAAGCCTTATTGTGTGCATTTTTTGCTCTGCTTAATATTGACTTTTATGGACAAATCCCTTCTTGGCGTCAAGGACCTTCCTTCTGCCTCATGTGTCCATCGCTGGCCGCCCTAGTTTAAATTGTTCCCCTGTTCATACAGCGGTTTCTTGCAGTTCTGATTATGAAGTGGTTAAAAATATCATGATTCCTCTGTGTTGGCTCATTACTGAATCCCATTTACATATATCAGAAGACACTCGCCTCGCCGTGCAGTGGGAACTGATTAGTAACTGAGCCTGTAGCGCGTGTTGTCATTTTCGTTTTTTTCTTCTTTTTTTTCCCTTCTTAGTGTGGCTGCTGCCAGTGGATCGGAGTGGGTGTTAGGCATGGCATTGAGAATGGATCTAGTTAGCTTTGATTGATTTGAGAGTGAAAACCCAGCAGTCACTCCACTTGGGCGCATATTAGTAATTGTTTGTCTTAGGCTAGAAGAACACATTCAGGCATCTTTAGAATTGTCAGACTTGATTAGAATATATTTTGTTTAATTGGACTCGCACACAAAGTAAGGGAAGCCACCTGGTTACCACGACAAGAATCGTGTAAGTTTCTGATTATAAATAATTTTAATGACACCAAAAAAGTTGATACAAAAGAAACACCAGCAATATAGAATGGAAACATTGATGCAACATACTTCATTATGTCGAAAGTTATATGGGTCATTTCATTGTGCTTGTTTAGAGCACTCTTTTTATCATATATATATATATATATATATATATAATATATATATATATATATATATATATATATTATACATACACACAATATAAATATTATATATATATATAATTAGTATTTTGGTTTCTTGTCAAAAGTGCACCAGTATTTGATCTTCTTATCTCTTCTGCTATCTTGTTTTTCTCTCCAGGCTGTAGAGGAGGAAGATAAAATGACGCCAGAACAACTTGCAATCAAAAATGTGGGGAAGCAGGTAAGTGGCAAGAATGGAAAAACTTCAAGGCATAAATTATACTATATTGCCAGGTGCATGATAATGATAAATAGTGCATTGTGAGCATAAGGCAATTTTAGTAAATATAATTACAAATAAAATAAAACATATCCTCTGACCTTTACAGTATAGCGTATATACTTCAAAAATGTTTTTTTTTGTTTGCTGTCAGTGACAAATTCACTTAAATATACCTTAAAAACACGCTCAAGGGTATCATTCCAATTCCTTCTGTTACATCTGTTAATACAAAGCTAGCCTATGTATACAAATGTGGATTTTAGAATATATTATCTGAAATTCTAAGGAAATTTGGGAGAATAAATCTTTTGGTTTTAATTTTTATTTTCTCCTTGTTCTGCTTAGGACCCCAAGCGCCATTTGGAAGAACACGTGGACGTTCTGATGACCTCAAACATAGTCCAGTGTTTAGCAGCGATGTTGGACACTGTTGTATTTAAATAAACGGTGTGTGAGTGTCTGTCATACAAGTTCAGCGGTGTGGCCGGATTACACAAGGAATCAGCAGTCCATCTTATTATTGCGTTACATTGTCATGTACAAGTATAGACACAGAATCAAATATCACTTTGCATTTTTCCCATTCTTAAAATTAAAGGCCATCTGGGCACTATTTGAAAGCAAACTAAGTATCTCTATAAAACAGAGTACATATTATATTGTTGGTGTGCAGACGCTCAGTTACTTAAACTTTTTTGTGGAATTGATTGGTGCCGGCCAACTAAGAGCCACTCTTACGGGGACTGTATTAAAGTTATTTCAATTGTTGGGGAGGATTCTACTATAACCTTTACTATAGATCAGTCAAAGACATCCAATAACGTGAACTGCTGCTTTAAATGTACAACATCTGGCATCGCTTGCAGTCTGGGACCAGTGCGGTAACACCTTTTCAGTCTCCGTTGTGCAATTACTTCTGTTCGTAGACGTCAGGGTCTTCGCAGACTGCAAAGTAGATTGAGACTACATTAGGGCAAATTTTATTAACTTTCCATTTGATAGCAAAAAAAGAAACGTACCACAAATGATATATTGTGTTTCCGCATAATAAAAATATTGTTTGAAAAATACTGTCTCTATTTATCTTATTATATATTTAGCTTCTAGTTCTACATAGATCGGTGAACATTAGAATACATAGTAGAGCATTCAGCACTCGTCACCAGCTCAAAAATGCATATTGAAAATGTATTTCTAATTTACATTCCTACACGTTAATTTCTGTGTGATTACATATTTTTGGAAAGTACCTTAAAGCTAAAAATATATAAGATTAGATATTTTTGTATTACTTTATAAACAACAAGGCCTCCACTATGTGTGTACAGGGGGTATACAGGGGGTTATTCCCCCCCCCCATTGGTTATGTTTATCATGGTAAAGTAGGAGACATTCTGATACTTTTTGGATTACAAATGTGCGTGAATGGGGATTACCGGTAGGTAAAGAGGCTTGCCAGTTGGTATCACAGGAACATATTCTACTTTGTTATATAGAAACTATGTATATATTTTTTTGTTTCCCTTCTAATTTACTGTCCTGTTATGAATCTATTAGTAAAACGGGAAAATAATTGTAAATGCCCACCAAGTGGCATAAGCTGTGTACAAGTTGGAGTCTGTAATTAGATGGATCTGCTGTACTTTTGACAGGAGCCAGGAGCAGCAATTTAGAAACAGGACTGTATTTTTGAATTTTCTTTTGATATCCTTCCACCACATTCTTGGTAAATTCTACCATAGTGATTTCCTTTTAACCACAACACACCTTTTTTAAAGCATCTTGTGCCCAGCTCAGGATACTTTCAAGCTTACAGCATCTAGCATGTAGACCTTTTGAAGGTGTACGTCAAAATGGCAAATGGTTAAGGCAAATGGGAAGCTATGATTAAAAAATGTGTGTGTGTATGTATATATATATATATATATATATATATAATCATTATACCCATTGCTTAAGCCCTTTTGTTTGCCACCTGAGACTGTGTCTCATTGAGCCTCATTAACTGTACTCTTGGCACCTGCCTAGTGTTTGGTGTTCTGGTCATCCCTCTGCTTTATATCTGTCATTAATAGATGTGGTTCAATTAAAGTGTTGCTTCTCTCTCCTCTGGAATGTGTTCTATGGAATGGATGGACACCTGGCAGGAGACGTGGTCTTCTCTGAGTTTTAACGCGTTAAGAATGCGGTGTGGTATGGAATCAGATCAGTCGCCTTTATTGCATTCCGTAAATGTCAGTTCCAGCACGAAGTACAGTTTGAACTTACAAAATGCAGCTGAACACCACAGAATCCTGAGTTTTGACTTCCATGTTCTGCTTTACACCTACGGGGAGGGATGTTGTGAATGACGAAGGGCCTCCTGCTGCAGTCATTTTAACAAAATCCACCCTTTAGAAAACTGAATGTGTATGAATTTTCCAAAAAAAAAATGTTCTACCAGCCGAAATTGTGTTGATAGTAAAGAAAAGGCTATTTCATTTAATGAAAGCTGAGATGTGTTTTAAAACTCCCATAATAGTTTACTGAGCTGAAGGTATGAATTATTATTTCATGTAAGATCTGAATACACAACAAATAGAGTGATTTGTAAGAATATTGTTAAAGGGTTAAAAAGGGCTCAGCCTTTATGTAGGTCAGGGATCCCCAAACTCGGCCCTCCAGCTGCTGCAGGACTACATCTCCCATAATGCTCCTTCAGCTAAGGGGCTGGCTGAGGAGTATGGGAGATGTAGTCCTGCAGCAGCTGGAGGGCCGAGTTTGAAGATCCCTGATGTAGGTCCTTGTTTATTGTGGAGTGCTGCTGGGTCCGAAGGATCAATCTGCTTATTAAGGTGCTAGGATTGATTTCTGATTCTCTGATAACAGATTCTCGCACCAGGGCCCTGAGGTTTCTAGTTACGCACCTGGTCAAATGCCTGGGACAAGTGAGTAGGCCACTTCTCTCGGAAAGACTCCAAAAAATAAATTTATTACATTAATGCTAGAAGGTCCTTTGTCAAGATGGTCATCCTAACAACAACAAAAACAACATTCCAGATGGAACAATATGAAAAGTATCTGTGCATGGGCTGCATGAAGCGATGAAGAGGAGGACTAGCATGAAACCAATGGACCAACTCCAGCTAAAAGAACCTATAATATATGAATATGTGATAAAAGGATACAGAAAGGACCCAGTTGTGTAAATTGTTTGTTATTCTAATTGCCACGGTGGTTATATTTGGAATTTAAGAAAACATTTTTTCTAGTGTTCAGCTCCTCCTTTGTCAGTTCTCTTGGTGCATGGTTCTGTCAATTAATTACAGGAACATCTTTGTACAAAATACCAAATATTTTTTTTTTTATTACATTTCATTGAATTCTAATACTTTACCATTTTCTTTCTATATTTGCAAGAAGAAATAGAATTTGACTTTGCATTTGGTTGATGATTATGCCATCTTTTAAATGGGGGTTTGGTACATTTTTTAATAGACTTTACATAATGTAATTAGTAATAATGATGAAAATAATAAGAATAATGGGCGCTGTAGAGGTGCTACAAATTATCATCAGCTCCTCATGTAAGTGTGTCCATCTAAATTTACCCATCACCAATTGCACAGGTACTTTTGCTACAATTTCTCAAACTTAGACCTTTTGAAAGTATTGTTAACATGTACTGCAGCTGCTTTGAACTACACCACCCATCATGACCAGCCATCCTTTCAGTGCAATGGGATTAGAAGTCCTGAAATGCACTAGCTCCAGAAGCTTTGCATTGTTGAAAATGTAGTCAGGACATGAACAATGATGTCATTGAAGGGTCATAATTAATAAGAAGCCAATGTATCCTTGGAAAAGGCTATGATGCCTGCTGTAGGTTCCTATTAACTAGAGATGGTATACATAAGCAATCCTCAGCAGGGATAATATCCATTTATAACATACATGTTAGTAGGGTCCCCATGGTCCCTTATTATCAGTGCTGCACCATGCATCATTTAGAGTTCCTCTAATTTAAAATAGGGGGTCTGTGTACCATTGCTGATTTGCCCCTGTAAATGTACCAAAAATTACAGGGTATATGTATAACATTACATAAGGCAATATGCATGCATTAACATACAGAGTGATACAAAGATAAACAGTAAAAAATATAACAAAATGTAAAGCTGGTTAATGTAAGCTGTCCCCATAAAATAAAGAATTACAGACCTGCTTTTATTTATTATAACTATATAATTTGTTTTAATTGTATTCCTCTGAGTTGAACCAGTAACTAGAAAAATATTTATCAACCCTAAAAAAAAATTGAATTTCTTACAAACAATTAACTGTTTCTGTGCTTTAGAGCATCTATTATAGAAACACTGAACAATGTTTAAAATGTTTAAAACCATAAATATTTGTGGAGCGGGAAGATCGACTGAAAACCCCCTCTTGTGTTTAATATGTAATCTATAATCTAATATAATATATACTAATATCTCATATATACATACATATATATATATATATATATATACTGTAAATGGATAAATAGATTATTTTCTTTGGGGTTTGCACTAAGGATTTAGGGATTAAATATTTAATAATACTATAAAGGATGCCATAAACATCACTCCAAATGCATCATGTCACTTCCATTCAGCATCTTATAATTATTTCAAATCTTCCACCCCAAGACTCAGTGTTTTCCCTTTCGCCTGAAATCACACAGTCCAAACGCTTATATATATATATATAATATATATATATATATATATATATATATAGATAGATAGATAGATAGATAGATAGATAGATCTAGATATATATATATATTCTTCTTATTCTACTTCTTCCTAAAAGATGCCTTGAAATCAGTGCTTGCAGCTGATGGTAGGAGGTGTAGGAAATGCCCCATATAAAAACCCCACATGGTGTATGGGCTGAGAATTGTGATTGCAGTAACAAGTGATCTTATCATTTGTACCTAACAAGCACCTAACTTAGCTGATCTACCCCGAGAGGATCTCATCAAACCCAGGTCATCATCACAACCCAGTGGGAAAGGGTTAAACATTCTAAGGGGTAAGATACCTTCAAAATAAGGAAAAAATAAATAAAAAAAAAAAGGCACCAACACCCCCCCCTCCAATAAACTCTGCTTCAATTTGCCATCCCAGCAACCAGCAGACAGGTGATTATCCTAATTAATGTCTATCTAATTAAATTACTGTCAGCAGTTAACCAATGGCAAGAGCTGTCTCATCAGCTCCAAGTGAAGCAGAATCAAAAGTGAGTTGTTGTGTTCCTGCCTCATGGAGTCAATTGGCCAATCTGGGCTCCCAAGCAAAGTGGATTCAAGCCCTGGGAAGAGGCAGTAGAGCGGGGTGGGGGGATTTAATTGTTCCCCTGGATGTGTGGATGGTTCATGTGAGTGCTCTGCAGTAACAGGGGGTCTGAGGGGTTAGTTGGATGCTAGCTATGCAGTTAGATCACTGCCTCTCTCCTTCCATCATGCTGTCCAAGAAATTCCTGAGTGTGAGCAGCAGCAGCTACCCTCATCCAGGAGGATCTGAGCTGGCTTTGCATGATCATCCCATCATCTCCTCCACTCCTGACAACCTGGGGAGAAGTTCACCTCTGAAAAAAACTAGCAGGGGGATGACGAATCAGTCTGATCCAGACAATTTCCCTGACTCCAAAGACGCACCGGGGGACGGCCAGAGGAGTAAGCTGTCTCCTGTCTTGGATGGGGTCTCTGAGATTCGTCATAATTTCGATGGATCTGCAGCAGATCGCTATCTCCTCCCTTCTCAGTCCCAGTCTGTATCCTCGGCTCCCACTACTATGTTTCCCTACCCCGGCCAGCATGGACCTGCTCACCCAGCCTTTTCGATCGGGAGTCCCAGCCGGTACATGGCTCACCATCCCGTGATCACCAACGGAGCTTACAACAGCCTCCTGGGCAGCTCTTCCCCGCAAGGCTACCCCGGCGCCGGATACTCCTACGCCCAGCAGTATGGACATTCTTACCAGGGGCCACCTTTCTACCAGTTCTCCGCCGCCCAGCCCGGACTGGTCCCCGGGAAGGCTCAGGTCTACCTCTGCAACAGGCCACTTTGGCTGAAGTTTCACCGGCACCAGACGGAGATGATCATCACCAAGCAGGGCAGGTAGTGGCACTTACCGGCCGCCTTCGGCTCAGCGGCACTCACCGACGGGTTTCGGTTTCAGGCACCGAGTTTGCTCCCGCATTTAGGATTTCTTTTTTTTTTCCGTTTATACATTTCACTTTTTTTAATGCTGTTTTACGTTAGTATTTTTACAACATTTTCCTTTTTTTATTTATTTATTAAATTCACAATTAAAATATTAACTGCACGGGTTATTTAAAACATAAATTTCACTTTTTATATATATATTTTTTTAAATTGTGTTCCTTTTTAGATGTAGTTGTATCTTTTAGTAGCAGATTTTTATTTTATGTTTTTTTTATAGTAGCATTATACATGCACAAGCTTTCTGCATCTGAATGTTTCTGCATCTTATATTCCTTATTTTATCCTTTTAATTTCCAGCTTGCTATTCTGCTTTTCTAAACTATTTTTTCCCCTTTCCACCAGACGCATGTTCCCTTTTCTAAGTTTTAATATTTCTGGGCTGGACCCCACGGCACACTACAATATTTTTGTGGATGTTATCCTTGCTGATCCAAACCACTGGCGCTTTCAAGGGGGAAAGTGGGTTCCTTGTGGCAAAGCGGACACCAATGTACAAGGCAAGTCCCAATTAACACATTTTTTTGTTTTGTTTTATCCTTCCACACTTTTTTTTTTTTCTTTTTTTTTTAGGTGAGAAACATTCATTAAAGCCTTTTGTGTTTCAGTCTCAGGAGCAGATGACACGAAAAATAGAAGGGTTTTTTTTTTTTTAATTATAATGTAAATGATCCAAATTGGGGGAAAAATGGGAAATTCTGTATTTTAAAAATGTGGTATATATATATATATTTTTTAAATAGTGTGAATGTGTAATCTATCAGGTAATAGGGTGTACATGCACCCAGATTCCCCCAACACCGGAGCCCACTGGATGAGACAGGAAATTTCTTTTGGAAAAATGAAATTAACCAACAACAAAGGAGCTTCTAATAATAACGGCCAGGTAGGTGCAATGTCCTGCCATTCATGTTCTTGTGTTTTATGAGAAGGAATTGTACTTGTCTTGTATACAACCCAGGCTTGCTCTCCCCCAGCACAGAATATATTTATAGCATGTGTGTCATTCAAAGCCATCTGTAAGATGCATTTCAACACTTGCAGATCCTTGAAGCAGTCTGGAATAAATTACTGTGCATAATCTATATTGGCTGTTCCCAGCTCGTTCATTAGGGTATACATCCAGTATTCTGCATTTTCACATTTTGCAGTTAAATTCACATTATTAAAAAAAAAAATGCTTTTATTAAGGCGATCCATTAATGAAAGATTTGCAATGTGTTTATGTGATATCTCTATGCATGGAAATGTATATCATTGCCTAGACACACTCAGTAAACGTTTTAAGGTCTTAATCTATAATTATAATAATATAATTTCATACACTGATTTATTTTATATATATTTTAAATGTTTTTTATATTTTTGGGGGGCAGATGGTTGTTCTGCAGTCCCTTCACAAGTACCAGCCCCGGCTCCATGTGGTGGAGGTGAATGAAGATGGTACAGAGGATACCAGCCAGCCTGGAAGAGTTCAGACCTTTACATTTCCAGAGACCCAGTTTATTGCTGTCACTGCCTACCAGAACACTGATGTAAGCATTAGTTTCCAGTCTGTGTGTCACCCCCAAGCTGTACAAAAAAATGTTCAAAATAACCCCTACTTCTATATATAAAGAAATGTCTATTCTCTGTGGCTCACAAGGTGTTAACCTATTACAAAATATTTTCTGAGAGGAAAATAACCCCAAAATTTTTACACTTTTTTTTTTTTTTTTTTTTACTGCAAAATGTGAAATTAACATTACAATAAACTTGTGTGCAGTCCATTCGTATTCGGAATAGAGTGCAATAAAAATATTTTTGTTTTAATATATGTATATATATAATAAATGTAATTGTTATGTTCTGCAAATTTATATTCTATATCTGTAATCTCCACTGAAACATTAAATGACGCAGAAATTAATGTAAAGACGATTGTTTTATATTACACACTCTTAGAAATATATGCATAAACCTTCTTGTAATATACACATGAAATAAGTGAGCACACCCAAATATTATCGAAAATGCCTCAGTATGAACTATGTATTTTAATTTAAAAATGTAAAATTAGTTTTGTAGGTGCTCAAGACTAAATCTTATACTTGCTTTTGTCCTAGATTACACAGCTAAAAATTGATCATAATCCGTTTGCGAAGGGTTTTCGGGACAATTATGACACGTAAGTAAAATGTTCAAATTCCTCTAAGATTGATCAAATTATCCACGTATTTTGTGAGTATATAACATTTTTTTCCTTAAGTACCTAATCATGCAGTTATATTTATTTAGTAATCTGATAACTAGCACTGAGTTTTTAACTTGAAACAGGTGGGGATTTTAATACTCTTAATTTTCTGAGGTTGTCCTATAAACCCTCATTGATTATTAATTATCAGCAAATTAAAGTAGAATCGCATCATTAATATGTATAATTAATTATAATAATAAATCGGGCACTTAGCAGCCTACTTTACATTAGAGGCAGGGTAATGCCAGACATGGTTATTAGATTTTTGGTTATAAGTTAGAACACCATAAATTTTGTTGTTGTCTCCATGACCAGAGCAATATAGGTGCTTAATGCTTATGTCGCCTGCATGGACTAGAATGCCTATAATGACTATAATCAGACTGGCTGACTCTGATGGGAGTTGAATTCAAGGTTTTTGCAGCAAGTTGCTGTTCAGTATGTGCCAGCAGGTCTAATGAGTTACTAGTATCTATAGTAGGAATGATTATGCTTTTATTAACTGTTGGTTTAATGCACCATAAACCAAGTTTATGCTGAACTTCTGGATCATTGAATCAATTATATACCCATTACTACTGTATCAGACTTCGATGCCCCACTGTAGTAACGCATTGTGTATATGGAGTTAAAATACATATTGTATATTGACAGACTTTTAGTGAATCCTACCTTTTAACATTCATATGAACTACCAGTTACAGTAATGTATAGCAAATACATTATATCAGTGCATGAATATATCAGATTATTATAATAATAATTATAATTATTATATAATATTTTTAAGAATTTCAGTGATTTTTCATATACATCTAGACTTCTGGTCTTGTCTTCCTGACATATATTTATGTAAAGAGCCTATACTGACTCTTATAATCCTTCCTATACATTGTGACTTAAAAAAAAAACAAAACAAAACAAAAAAAAACACCATTATATAACCGGGAGGCAAGGAAGGGGCGGCAGCATTTATCATGGGGAAAGTCTGGCCGACATGTTTATGGAACGAATACGTTGATACACTTAGAGTAGAACAGAAAGGATCCAGTCATCGTGTAAAACCTTTAGGTATAATTGCAATAGGAAACAAACATATATATATATATATATATATATGTATTTTATAGAAAAAAAAATGCAGGTAGTGACCAAAAAAAACTTTAATCTTTACCAGTCCAATGGGCCATACAGTTCTTGCGCTGGTTACATTAGAACAGCACAAAGCATCTGTTTACTAGGAAATCGTACACTGTTACATTGTTGTGTGTTTGTGTGTGTGTGTGTGTGTGTGTGTTTGCATATATAATCTCTCACACACATACTTTTCTTCGTGATATGCCTGCAGTGATTTTCTGTGCCCTACTATACACAACACACCTTATGCAGTTGAGCAGATCTTGTCACATTTATAGCTGCTGTATAATTAGTCCACTTTTTTGTCATAAAATCTGGGGATTTAATGTTGAGTGGTCAGTGGCGGATCCTGTGTGATTTCTTATAGTTAATGACATGGCCAGCACTGACCTTGGTTCTATGTCTTTCAGGATCTACACTGGCTGTGACCTGGATCGCCTCACCCCATCCCCCAATGACTCCCCACGCTCACAAATTGTGCCCGGGGCCCGCTACTCCATGGCCAGCTCCTTCCTGCAGGACCAGTTTGTTAGTAACTACGCCAAATCGCGTTTCCACCCCCCAGGAGCCGTGCCCGGGGCAGGCACTGACCGCAGCGTCCCCCACACCAATGGGCTGCTGTCTCCCCAGCAGGGGGAAGACCCCGGTGCCCCCTCTCCTCAGCGATGGTTTGTGACCCCAGCAAACAACCGTCTGGACTTCACCACCGCCTCAGCCTACGATGCGGCCACGGACTTCGCCGGCAATGCTGCTACCCTGCTTTCTTACGCTGCTGCCGGAGTTAAAGCTCTTCCCCTGCCAACCGCCGGCTGCACCGCGCGCCCCCTGGGCTATTACAGTGACCCCGCGGGATGGGGCGCGCGGAGCCCACCCCAGTACTGTACCAAGTCTGGCTCTGTGCTCTCCTGCTGGGCCCCTGGGGGGCGGGTGGGGACTACCAACCCCTACCTGGCAGGAGTGGAAGAAGCAGAGAGTTTGGCAGCAGACAGATCCCCCCTTGGAGAGGACACCAAACCCAAAGACCTGTCTGACTCCAGCTGGATTGAAACCCCTCCATCCATCAAGTCCATGGACTCCTCAGACTCCGGAATATACGAGCAAGCCAAGAGGAGGAGGCTCTCACCTCCAGACCCTGCGGTATCTGGCAGCTCCTCGCCCCTAAAAAGCGAAGTGCTGCCCTCTAGGGACTGTGAGAAGAACTGCGCTAAGGACCTAGGCTATTATGGCTTCTACACTCACTCCTAATCCCTGATCTATGCCACTGATTATAGTCTTAAGGTGGCACCTCTCGAGGACACTGAATAAGATAACATTAGGATCCACAGCACTGACATTTCTACGAGAACACTTATTATTGGGGTCTCTCTCACTCTTCCTTATTTTTTTTTTCAATATCCACCTACAATCACCTTGAGGACAACTACAACTTCCTAATGGCTTCCTTGGGACCCGGATTCACACCCTTCACACTTTACTCACCTACCTTCCTTCACTCCTTTTCAACCCCCCCCCCCAATTGGATGACTTCAGCACCAATGTGAAGGGTATAGGGCAGATCAGCACCGCGGACAGCACTGCCTCTGCTGCTGCCGCACCGTGGACAGCGCCTCCTGCTATTCCCAAAGTAGATGCCTCCTTGTAGCACGGTCCTTAAGGAGATCCTGACTTTGTTCCTGATCCTCCTAAGGCCATATTTTTTTTCCATGGTAGGGATTTTAAACAAGCTTTTAAAGCTGTGAAATTACTGTCTATAATTATGTTAAATTTGTGAAGTCGCCAGTACTGTCCCCTCTTAAACTTTATATATTTGGTTTTTTTTAACCTTTTACCATTCATTTGGTTAAACGTTTTGCTAGATGTTGCGGAATCGGCTGACAACGAAATACCTGAGATGTGCACTTGTATATTTAATACTAACGTATTTTATCTGTTTTAATAGCCTTTTTACCCAAGGACAATTTTTTTTTTCTTCCTTTTTCCATAAAACTGCTGGGTTTACAAAATAGTGTCATACGCGTTAAAAAGAGACTTATGGTATATTAACCTTTTATTTACTGTGCCAAAATCAGGGCATTGGAAAGCACTGAATCCTTTCATACCATCCTCTCTTTGAAATTTTAATTATAAATCTATTTGGGGGAAAAAACATGGCAAATACTGCATTTCCGAACTGCTGGTGACCTATAGTGTAGTCCAGTGAGAATTTTAAATGTGAATTGTATATGACATTCTAGAACTAAGGTCCATTTTTAAATGTCTGGGAGATAATGCATAGTATAGCGGATTCTTTTTTGTCTATTTAAGTCTTGTTGAATTTAACAAGCGTCATCATTATAGATTATGTGAAAAGCTGGATTCACAGTTTATTTTATAAAATACTCTATCCAAAAGAACAAAATGCAATTCTCTCTATACATATGTGTACATTTCGGGCTGCTTTTTGATTTATTTTTTATCACTGCATTTGGAATTATTCGTTGTTTGTGATACCAGCCTTTGGAAGACTTTGTGCAACTTAGATGTTTTTTTATTTTTTTTTATTTGTTTTTTTTATTTATATATTTTTTTTGTTTGTATCGTCTCTGTATTACGACTGAAATAAATCCACAAAACCTTAGTTTGTTTCATAAACTAGTTTTTTTTTAAAAGAAAAAAAAAAACTAAATTCAACGAAGCAATATTACTTATACGTTTCCGTAGCTATATATTATAATTCGATACATATCTATGTATTCCATGAATTTGGCTAAATTCATAAATACCATTTCAATGTACAACGAATCTTATTTTAATGGTATAAATTTGGTGAATTTTTTTTAAAAAAGAAGTACTTAGGGCATATACATTAAATCCGACAAATTAAAATCTCCTAGATGTCGGAATATATCATTTCTAAACACACGTACATAACAAGTGAATCAAATTCAAGATTTTAGATTTTGTAAAATTGAATATTACATATATATATATATATATATATATTTTTTTTTTACATTATCTATACAAGTTTATAATTCAGACACACGGCACTTATGCTTTCATTTTATTATCTAGGTGGGAAGATTCGTATCCCAATACAATACTGACAATTTTTAGGTTTTGACATTTCCTTAACAGAATCATTTTCACACTGGAAAGAAAATATTCAATAATTTTGCATCTGTTTACATTGACATAATTTTTATACCTTACGTTAAGGTTCTATATTTGTGTAAAATTTATAAATCGAAGGTGAAGTGAATATGGTATTTTATGTACTTTTTTAAAAAAAAATGTATCGGATAAATTTGCAGTTCCAATCAGTACTTAAAATATAAATAGGACTACAGTGCTTTATATTATTTGATTGGCAATCATTCTTTTGGACTGTGATCTTAACCATTCTAGATTATAGTAACTCCAGATTCCTGTCTATTAGCAAAGAGGTTCACTGCTGTATAATGAACTTACTGTGAAGTGATGGGAAATACTCTGGTAATATTTAATGAGAATCTAATTAAGCTAAAAAAACCCCACCATTCCTATACGACCCTGATCTTGTGATGCAGTGTTAATGATCTGATTTAAAATTCCGAATATCTCCATGTACAGGATTAGGTTACCAGGATCTATTTTATACTATTTATTTGTGCTTCCTACACAATAATTTTTAAATTAGTGTGAAAAAAAATCATTAGAATTGTGAGATATTCAAGAATTTGTTTAAATATGTAATGATTTTTATTGCCATTGTTTTTTGTGTATGTACCCCTCCTGGTCACTACGGTCTCCCCCACTCCTGTGCTGACAATAATATCCTTGTCAGGATATTACTATTATCAGGTAATATTTGTGAAAATGGGAAGGTCCCCTAGGCATTTAGGTTCTTAATAGCTTTTCAGAGCAGTAGAATCCCACCAGACATCGAAAAAACTTGCATATTGAAAGCTGCAATTTTGGACTGTCAAATTTATAACAGAAGTTTTATTTGTTCCATGATGTTGGATTGTCTCCCTTTTTTTTCTTTTGTTTAATAGCTGGGGTTATTATTACTAACCATATTCTCTCAGCTTAGGTTTACTAAGGAATATTCTGAATTGTTGCTGACAAACATTTAATATTTAGTTGTCACATTGCCCTGAACAGGTGAATAATCATTGTTTGAGATACATTTGCACTATTATGTGCACAAGTTCTAGATATCTTTTTGCTTATAATAATATAACAATTTCCCATTTTCTCTAAAATGCCATCAAGGCTCCATGATGGCTTTACAGATTATACAATTCTCTGATTTAGTTAATTTGACTTCTGTTTATTAAATGCCACTGTGGGCCTCTATTATTATTATTGTTTTTTAACTTTTATATAGCGCCAACAATTTATATTCAAGGGGTATGACAAGACTAGAATTGACAAACTAAGACAAACATTAGGTGGAGAGAGCCTGTGTGTATATATTTTATGTGTGTAGATATGCAGTAGATATGTTTTCTTTTTATAGTAGCGATAAATAATGTAACATTGGATAGCACAATAAATGCAAGTCAAAACAAGACTTATACATTGTATTTAAAGATGGATACATCTCTTCAAAATCCTATAGGCAACGTGGTCATATTATCAGCATCAATGTTTTTGTCCTAAGACTTAGTGTTGCACAAAGAAATAAGAAGCCTTTTAATCTTAAAGCATTCTCGCTGTGTTTTAAAAATCTGCCAAATCTAACTGACAATCTTATTTTAAATCGTTAATTTCCATTGCCTCGCTATATTGTTGGTGTATGTGTGAATATATATATATATATATATATATATATATATATATATATATATATATATATTATTTTATTTTTTTTTGGTCCTCCACTTGCTCTATTGCCATACTGCTGCTAAAAAATAATATATATATATATATAATATTTTGGTCCCCACTTGCTCTATATACTGCTGCTATAAATATATATTATATATATATATTTTTTTTTTTGGTCCTCCACTTGCTCTATTGCCATACTGCTGCTGCTGTTTTAAACATGTTATTGACTGGTGGAGATGGGGGAGACGCTCGCAATCTTATCAGTTTCTGGGGTTACTCCTGCTGGGACACAGAAACCTGACAAACTTCTGATGCAAAGGGCCACAAAACACACAATTGGTTATTTTTTTTTTTTTTTTTAAAATTTTCCCCTCTATATAGGCAAAAGTGTTTTGCTCACATCTTGTGACAGGTGTTTTAAAATACTCTCCTTGTCATAAAAAAAATTAAAGGCTTAGAAGAATTATTTAACTAAACACTACCTCCTTCCTGACTTCTTGCACCATATTAAATATGGTTAATTTATATCAAGAACTATACACCTCCACACTAATTGCCATCTGGTTTGACGAGCTGCTTTTTTTTACTTAAAAAAAGAAAAAAAATAAGTTTAACTTTCAATTTCTCTGTTAAAAATCTTGAAGAAATCTTCGCACACTGAAATGAATGGATCCATTTGTTTACTTCTTTGTAATCCATTTTCTTCTTCTTAAATATGCTTTTGATTTTAGGTTTGTTTGTTTTTGAATACAGTGTATCAGAATTCCGGTGTTGTTTCCCAATTCACATGTGAAACTAGTTCTAAGCATCTCTTTCACTCATTAGGTGCTACAGAATTTCAAGTGTTTACATCTTTTTGTCGAACATATTGTTTCCTGCCTAAGTAAGATAATCTATTCCGGTTGTCTCATTTAAATAAGTGCAATAACAACAAAAAATATGTCCATGTGCCAGTTTTTGTAGGATCATTTGAGGATCTAATTATATATCAAACATTTTCACCCAAACTATGTCTCTGAGATTGTAAACAAAGGTAGAAATGTAAGTATGTAGCATGTTTACATAGGGCTATCCATAGGCATTTTTCTGTTCCAGTCAAAATCCTGGGGCGAGCGAGACCTGATGTAAGATTTTCACTTCTCAGGGGTTTAGTTAGGTGATATTATTTGCTAAGTTTTTAAAATGTTGCAATAGTTTATTATTTTTTTTTACGTTTTATCAAATTGAAGATACATTTGGGTTCATTCACAAAAGGAGTAATTGGCAGAGCTACAGTTTCATCTCACTGTCCTCTACTTGACAGAGCGGCCGCTTAACAGTGTGGCAAAAGGGCTATTGGCCCCAGACAGTGGTATGTTTACCTTGGGTGCTGCCCTAGGCCTGACTCATGCATCCCCTTTGTTGCCGCCATGGTGCACTGGGATGTGAAGTTTAAGAGCTTGGTAATGCATCCCATGGAAAGATTTCCCTTGTAACCGGCCCATTGAGCAGTAGCACGGCAGAGGGGCACAACCCTACCAGAACATTGCTTGTCCCAGGGCCCCAACTTGCTACTTATTTGCTGCTGTAATATATTCACCCATAATGCACAGGAGTAAAATTGTTTAGGTTACCTGGAAAAAAAGTTTGGTTATGTACTTTACTTGCAAAAGAAAACAAAAGTCTCGCCCTTCACCCAGCTCTGATTAGTGAAGTCCTTCGGGGTCGTACCGAGAGTTGGAAGAGCTCCACAGCACCTTCTTCCATCATCTGATCTTTCTAGTGACCTCTACCAAAGTGTAGACTAAGCCCATAATGGCTTCTTGGCAATGAAAGAACCCTTCTATTTGAGAGGGGGGAAAAAAACAAAAAACCAAACACATTCTGGAGAAATACGTGATGTTATAAGACCATTAACTCATGTGAGGGTAATAGGCCAGAATATTTTGTGGTGCGCGATACTAAGTCCTGACTCGCTTAGCGTGTGTGTAAGTGTGTGTCTGTATCTGGGTGTGATGTGACTTGCGTGTTGTGTTTTTTAGGTGCACAGCGGCTTTCAATGCAGTACATAGCTTCAGTAGGCCAGTTGGGGAGATCAAAGATCTCATCTATAACTGTTCCATTTTGCGGCATGACATCGGGGCGGTTGATCGGCTAAGAGGCAATGTGCTCTCTGATTTTGTAGGCTCAGTTGGCCTAGCTCATGTTACGCCACTGTTGATATGTATGGCACATGATTAAGTATATAGTTTCTATAGGAATATTTCTGAACAGAACAATGCTTCCATTACTATCATAAATAAAGGTAGCACACACAATACATTATCCTCTTATATAAACCAGCATTTGTGTTATCCAGTAGAATATTTATCAAGTACTTACAAAAAATATCATTGTTTTAAACGTTACACTTATCCCTATTAGCATGTACTTACTTTGTTTGGAAGTGGAATTTTAATCGTTCGAAATTTGTCTGACCTTAGCTCTCTATTAAGTGTATTAAAATATTATAGAACTAATTTGGTTCATTTTTGTGACAGCAGATTTAGGTAGCCTGTGTATTGAAAAAGCTTCCATAACAGATAAGAAAAAGACCTATACTTTTATTGTTTGTAAATTCTTAGAGGGTTTAAATAACAGGAGTAAATTTGTGGATTTTTTTTTTTTATTTTTATTTTTTTTTACAATTTTAGTTCTTGCGCATTTGTTAAGGCAACTCCATATTACCCCCTGTCAGGGGAAGGCTGGCACCTTGTGGCCTAGGAGGCAGTTCGGTTCTGGTGACATTTAGAGGCCTGTTTCAAAGGGCAGGTCCCTGACACCTTCTGGATTTACCTTTCAACTACAGCAGGATCATCGCCAGGTCCATCACCGGCAGCAACTTAACTAGTTGATACACACACCCCGCAGCGTGCTATGTGACTAAATTTCCAGAAATATTAGGGTGGAAAAAATGGATTACCCCAGCACAGAGGGGACCATGGCCCACTTACATAATCTTGTGGCCCCCATGTGCCTCCCAACTGAAATGCCATCATCCACTGCCTGCCAGCACCACTGGAGGAGCATGGCCGATTAGAGGGAGAAATAAAAGGAGCGTGAGGTCTGTTTTTACAGAGCTCGGTGTCCCTCCTTCCTCACAAAACACTGAAGCCGCACGGACCGAGACTAAGCGGTGAGACAGAGGTCTGTGTGAACAGAATTTGCGCTTGTGCTACAGGACTTCCGAAAGGTAAGTGTAGGGTAGAGTAGATGGTGAGATAGGAGGGAGGAATGAGAAAGCAGGGACAGTGAAAAGGGGGAGATAATGAGAAATAAGATAGATGGCAAGAAAGGGAAGAGATAATGAGAATGGTGAGTGATAAGAGAGATAGGGACAAAGGGGAGAGAGCGGGAGAGGGAGAGAATGGAGAGATAATGAGAGATGAGGGTATAGTATATGTATATTTTGATAGTCTATCCATTACTATGACTGTTTTATGCCTAAAGGATATATATATATATATATATACACAAGGGGCATTCGAAAAGTTTCCGCACTTTTATATTTTCGTGGGAAACGGTGAAGGCGGGAGGAGTAGTAATTGGCCGTGTCTTAGCGTGTCATGTGACTAGTTCTGTCTGGCAAGCCGGCCGCCCTTGCGTTTTAGAGTTTTCACCCTGGGGTAAAGATAACTGCAAAACTTATAAATTGCACCAAAGAGGAACAGCGTCATATGCTTTTTGATGTAATTTGTTTTGAAATAAATAGTTAAAAAAAAGTGTGGAAACTCTTTGAACGTCCCCGTATGTATTTATAGCTATATATATGTATAGCGTTTTATAATTGGCCCTCTACTTTTATCCCTGTGGCCCCTCTAGATTTGTTTGCTGGAGATGCCACTGCAGGTGCGGGGAGAGCTGTGTTCTCTGGCTGTTGAGTATGTTGCCTGTCACAGAGGTTCTCTCGCTTTGTACACTGATCGGTGGGCATGAAGTCAGCTGCTGGCCACTAAAGTTTAGCCAGCATTCTGTTCCCAATAACGTAGAGAGGGGCTTAGTAGAAGGAGAGTTGTGGTTTCAACTCACTTTGCATAAAGCAAATGTGTGTAGTGTTCATGACTGAGTTAATAGAGATTATTAAATGGTTTTTTATTATTATTAAAAGAAAATATAGAATGCATTATTCTTTTGAAAGTGTTGACTGCTACTTGTGGGGATTTAAAGTTGGAAGCCAATTCTTAATTCCGCAACAAACATTTTTATTGGTGAGAAGACAAGGCTGTTATCTGTGTTGAATTGCAGAATACAACAGATGCTAAGATGACCCCTTCTAGCAATCAGCTAGCTTTTCGTTTCATGTCCAAAAATAGGCAAATATTCCATTTTCTATCAGCCTAAATCTTTGTAATGTCACTGAATGAGGTACACAGCACAAGAATGGAAAGTTTTTTAAACATATTAAAGTGATAAAACCACTAAGTAATAACAAGATCTAACTGTAGTTCTAAAATACTGCCAGTTTGTTACTTTTCTGTTTCTCTTTGTTTCAATGTTTAATTGTACTTTAATCTGAGAAATAAATCTTTCAAGGTGTTGTCTTGCTGCATATTCTTCACAGTGCACTAAATGATTGAACAAACGGTCAGCCCAAGACTATCTACCCTTTTCTGGACCTTTATACCTTGTCATCTATTTTACCTTCTTACCCCATACCTAATCCTACATACTCTATCTGACTAAAAGTATGTGGACTTATGAGAGTGGTGGATGTCCCATTCCAAAACTGTTGACCTTAACATGGGGTCCCCCTCCCTTTTGCAGCTATAACAGTCTTTACCCTTATGAAAGGCTTTTTACAGGATTTTGAAGTCTATCTGTGGGCTTTTCTAAAGTTAGGTACTGATTTTGGACAAGAAGGACTGGCTCACAAATAGCCTTTTAATTCCCCCAAAGGTGTTCAATGGGGTTAAGGAAAGAACTCTGTGCAGGACCATGAGATCAGACAGAAGAGCGAAGTCCAAAGAAGACTTTGGACTGACGCAGAAGAAAAGGTTTAAGGAAGACAGTGTCCTCAACAGCTGGCATAAAGTAAAAGAGACACTTAGATCATCAAGTGGAGTCAAGAAACACAAGCAGAAGGAGTGGATCACATTAGAGACCTTCACCAAGATTGAATACAAAAAGAAGCAGGTACTACTTCTTTCAGCCATGTTGGTAACCCTGATCAAGAACTCATACAACAGAATGGTCTGCAGAGTCATTAATGGAAGACAGCTCACAGATTCCCGATGAGTACCGGAGTCAGAGAAGGATGCTTATTGTCACCCTTTCTCTTCCGCCTCGCCATCTATTAGATTATGACGACATCCACCAGCAAGCGCGGAAACAAATCCATTGGATGTTGTGGACCCAGCTCGATGAACTGGACTTTGCAGATGACTTTGCACTCCTTTCGCAGAGCAAACAGCAGATGCATGAGAAGACCAATATAGTGGCCGCTACATCATCACAGGTTGGTGTCACATCACAAGGACAAGACTAAGATGCAAAACTCCATCAGCAAAGACCAGTCACACCCAATAGTCACACTGAAAAAAGTGCAGGCCTTCACCTACATGCTCAGCATCACTGACCAGCAAGATGGGACTGATGTAGATGTCAAGGATGACTAAATGAGTAGGAGGAAAACTATGGTTGAGCAACGACACAGCAAAAATTATAACACTTTGGTCTATAAGTGAAAAAACATAAAACATCATTGGTCCTCGAATGGTGAAAAAATAAAATCAACTGAGAGATGAACACTAGAGGGCCCCAAATTACAATTTTTAACTGCTTTATAGTGATTATTGCTTTTGGAATTTGTAGTTAATTTAGTAATATTTAAAGTAAGATTCAAGACCTTCTTACTGGCGGAAATCTCCAGGGCTCGAGTTGCTCAATGCATAATGAAGTTGCTCAGATAAAATATCTTGACCCACCTACAAATGACAGGTTGGTCATCAAACCATAATTCCATTAATTTCACTAATTAATTGTCGCAGATCTTAAATATTATCGAAGCAAATTTGTATCACATATAAATCTCTTGCTTGGTTGCATAGAGATACAATGATATACATCAAATGTTTTCTTGCCAAGATGTCTGTAAAAAAAATCTGATAAATCTGGCATGACCATGCTATAAAACAACCCTGCCTTGGTTTTATTGAAAGTGTAATCAGTGATGTATTAAGGCTTTATGATGCCGTAGGCATGGTCAAGGCCAAGTTCTCCCATCCACATTCACCACGCCATCATCTACCCTCCCTTTTCTCTCCAAGCACTGCTTACTGCTGCAGAGTGCAGGGATTTGATCAAGCCCAGACATGCCATCTGGCACACTGGGTGAATGCCTGGTGGACTGGTGGCTGATCTCGCTGCACTTTTACCTTTACTGCCCCCCTCCCATGAGGCAGATTGGGTCCTGCAGGCTGCAGTGTATGGCCCCTGGCCGAAATATACACAGCCTGTAAAAATGTAGCATCCAGCTGCAGGAACATCATTTGGTGGCCACTAACTTTAAAGTGCCAGAGCCGCCTAGTCATTCTCATGTCATGAGTCATTTAGGGGCTCAGTATTTGTGCATGGAGCACAGCATGAGGGAACTCTACTAGGTTTGAGCCAGCAGGAGAACAAACCTTTCCAAGATTTCTGATCTCTCCAAGGACAGTGCTGCCTGCCACCTAGTAGTATCACTTCATGCTGCTACAGGTTGCCCCCCCCCCAGACCTACAGCCCTGGGTCTATACCTAGGGGGATAGGCCAAATACATCACTGCCTGTAACAACTTCAGGCTTCCCTAAAAAGAAAAGTTCAGTGAGATGTACAGTACATGTAGAGTTATAGGCCACAAAAGCCTAATTGTTAATGTGCAAATTGAAATATTCATACTTTTTTTTGGACTTATTGGTGGTGGTAAGGGTCTTCAGAGTGAATGACCTTCAGATAAAGCCAAAATGGAAAAGCCATGTGTGAAAATCTAAGTACACCTTATGATTCAATAGCTTGTAGAACCACTTTTAGCAGCAATAACTTAAAGCAACCATTTTCTGTATTAATTTATCAGGCTCTCACATCATAGTCAACCCAATGACTGCAAGGTTCCCAGGTCCTGTGGCTGCAAAACAAGCCCAAATCATCACCAGTTGGGATGAGGCATTTGTGCTAATATGCTGTGTTTGGTTTTCGCCAAATGTGATGCTGTGTATTATGGCCAAACATCTCGACTTTGGTCTGTGCAAAGGACATTGTTAAATAAATGTATACCATCACTTTGCATTAGGGAAGTGCATTTTCTCCTTCCTTAAAAAAAAATATTTTGTTTCAGATTGCTTTATCTGCTTTGAACTTTTTGTCCTTTCATAATAACCTTTTAGCTTTTTATGTAAATATTAAAAGCCTACTCGGGATTTAGAAGGCTAGTCTGAATACCGCATTACCCCTGCTGATCCATAAGGATTTAGCCAAATTTCAAAAGGCATTTTCAATTTAACATGAAGAAGCTCGTAGTATTATCTGTTGTTTGTTTTGGTTTAACTGAGAAATCATGACGATTAACTCCAAACACAGACATATGACTAGGCAGCAGACAAAGCTCATGATAAAACTCACAGTGAATGTTATTATGTAGTGGTCAATACAAAGGAACTCAAAACCATAAATATAATAAGGAAAATGTCCGGAAACTCAGCGGTGGGCATGAGTAGTGTTTGGTTTATGCAAAACATATGGCTTGCACCCATACTGGACAGTAACAATTCTTTACCATACATGAGATTCCATATTCCTGATACACTGATGCTGGTGTCCAAGTCTCAATAGGGCTGTAACTTAAGCCCTTGAAGAGCCTGTAGGTAATTTTACTTTACCAGCAATGGACACGGAATGGAAGGTACAGCGGCATAAATGGTTGTCTGGTGGAAGATGACTGGATGGGCTCTGTATGTCTCATTGGTTTATTTATTCTATTTATCTTGGCCCCCTACCCACCCCACACAGAGAAGGTTAAGAACAATGAGGGAGTGTAGCGCTCTTGGTTATCAGGGAACCACTATTTCAGTTTTTGGGAGGAGTCACATTTAACCTGGCAACTCAAAGGTTAATTAATCCAAATTACTTGCTTTTTTACAACTAGCATCAAGGTGTATCCCAGTGGGAGCATTTATAGACGTGCAAATGTGAGTTGGTAACAGTGAATACAAACTTGCATTAATTAAATAGCACAACTATGCCACTAGAGGGCAGCAGTGTATTTTTGGAAAAATAAGACTTTCTTTCCATTTTGATCAGTTTATTGTAACACATTGTATTTAATTTAATTAGGAAGCAGGTACAAAGTTAACAGCATAGGTAAGGCATGTTTATCTTTTCACAGTGAAAAAAAGCATAAAGCAATTGAGAGAGAACATTCATAGGAATTATTATTATTATTATTATTATTATTATCCTTTATTAAGCTCCAACACATCACATAGCACTGCGCAATGTAATGATGGGTTGGTTAACATATACATGAGAAATATGTATTTACATATAAAAATACTACAGGATCTGAGGACCCTGCCCATAAGCTTGTCATCTAGCCTTATGACACCTTCAAAGTTTCTAGCAAGAATGGTGGGCTTCTGATGCTGCTAGGGATTTTCTCAGAGTTGATGTGTTAAGTTAATTGTGTTTCTTGTAATACACATGCAAGTGCATTTTAATTATTAATCTAAACACCGTTTCATAAAAAAACTCCAGGCCTTCCAAACAAGATAAAGCATTTTCTGCAATGAATTGGCCATCAAGTTACTTCTGTAAATTTCATGTTGACATCCAGACCAATAGTGTAACATCAAGCCCCCTTTTTCTTTAACAGTATCTTACACCTAGCACTATCATGACCTGCTAACCAATGCCTTTGTATTCATGTTTGGGGAATACATTGTATGTGGGTATGCAACATGCAACATTGTATGTATTTTTAAACGATGACATCTGTGCTCTGTTTCCATCTCCTCCATAAAATATCTCAAATTGATACATTTAAGAATAACACGGATTTACACATTTAATATCATATCACTGAGGACTAAAATGATATCAGAACTTTTTGGGTAAGATCGAATGAGTACCTGTGGGGGGGGGAAACTCCATCCTCTGGCCTTAAGGCTTAGGATGCAAAGAAACTTGTGGGTTTTTTTTGGAGCCCTCCGGTTAGGTTCACCCGGGTGCTTGTCATTTTGTTCATTTTTGGATGACAGGTAAACTTGCGCAATCACTTTACACACACTTCAATCATTCCTTGTACCTTGTTTTTCCTCACTAGCCCAGTATAGATTTTTTTTTAATTCCAGCCATAACCTAGAGCTGTAATGCTACATTTTTCTTTTTACAGACTGAACTTTTTATGAGTATATTCACAGGCTGCGCACCCAGAAAGTACCACATAGTGCAGCTGGGTCCCTGAAGACCCTTTGGTTCCCAGTTCCCCTTAAAGGTTTCAGTGCTTGCCCTACTTTGGATCCAGCCATCACTCGGTTTATCCAACAAGGGAGGAAAGGAAGGGTTATATAACCCATTGAAAAGATTGGGGACCAGTGTTCCTTACCTGTCACATTCACCCTTCTTGTTAATTTAAAGCACAATACCTCTGGCTCCTAGATTAAGTCACCACAGTGAGGTATATTATGAGACCTGAACATATTTTCATTGGTAGGGACATTTACAGATTCAAAAGCTACCCAATATAAAACAGACCAAAATAAGGACACATGTACCTGTGATTTCTTACATCTTAAAAAAGTCATTATTGATTCTTAATTTTTTTTATAATAAATGATTGTAGGACCTTTTTGCAAGCACTTGAAAAAAAAAGACAAAAATAATGTTTGCGGTGTACACAGCACTCTTTGTTCTCCCCGTATTAGATTATGTATGAGTCACTAGACATGCTGTGAGTAGGTGTTAGGAACCAGCACAGTGTAATTCACTTACCCGAGAAAAACAAAAATTTTGTGTGCCTTTAAAGTGGTTCAATGAGCAATCAGCAAATTCATACACAGAGGAAACAAAACTCAAAAGAAACATATTTTTTTTTCTTTTCTTTACTTTTATTGGAAGTGTGTTGGCATACTACTTCTGCACAGGTGTCTAAAAGAGATGGATCCAAAAAAGAAAGAAACATATGCTAATAGGTGCAAAGGTTGAATACAGACTTGTAGTAGGGGGGTGTTACAGTGCTGTAAAAAAGTTTTTACCCCTTTCCTGATGTCTTCTGGTTTTGTACATTTGTCACGCTTCAATGTTTCAGATCATCAAACTAATTTTAACATAAGATAATCTAAGGCAGTTTTTAAATGATGATTTCATGTATAGAATGAAAACAAACTATCCAACCCTACCTGACCTTATGTGAACCGTTCTTGCTTAAAAAGCAGCACAGAATACCGTGAGCTACAAAAATCAAGAACAGATGAGAAACAAAGTTATTGACATCAATCAGCCTGGAAAGGGTTACAAAGCCAAGGGTTACAAAGTGAACAAAGGTGAGAACCATTATATACAAATGGGGAAAACATAGAATAGTGGGGAATCTTCCCAGGAGTGGCTGGCCCACCAAAGTTCCTCCAAGAAGAACAACGTCATCCAGGACTTCATCAAAAAAACAGTCTAACATTTAAAGAACTGCAGACCTCACTTGTCTCAGTTAAGGTCAGCGTTCGTGATTCTATAATAAAAGAGTGCAAAAATCACATCCATGGGCAAAACCCACTGCTGACCAAAAAGAATACAAAGGCTTGTCTTATGTTTGCCAAATTATCTTGATGACTCCCAAGACATTTGTGATAATGTTTTTGGTGAACTGAGTCAAAAGTGGAAGTTTTTGGAAGATTTGGGTCCCATTACATCTGGCATAAAGCTAAGGCAGCATTGCTCAATAAGAACATCATACCAACAGCCATGATGGTCTGGAGCTGCTTTGCTGCTTCAGGAACTGGGCGACTTGCAATAATTGACAGATCCGCGAATTCCTGAAAGGGAATATCCGGCCATCAGTTTGTGACCTAAAGCCCCAGCTCAGTTGATTCGAAGCACACAAGCAAGTCCACATCTGAATTGGTCAAAATAAATAAAATAAAGGTTTTGGAGTGGCAGAGTCTTGACTTCAATCCAATTAAGACGTTGTGTCATGACCTTAAAAAAAGTCGTCAATGTTCAAAAACCCTCCAATGTTGCTGAATTAAAATAATTCTACCAGGAAGAGTGACCAGAATTTCTCCAGAGCAAAAAAAGTCATTGCAAGTTATTGCAAACATTTGATTGCCGTTCTTGCCTATGAGGGTGGCAAAACCAGTTACTAGATTTAGAAAGGCACTTAGTTTTCACATGAGTGAAATAGGTTTTGATTAACTCTTCAATAAATTAAACGATCAGTTAAAAGCTGCATTTTGTGTTTACTCACATTGTCCTTGTCTTATACTGAAACATTTAAATATGACAGATAAGCATAAGTAGAAGAAATCAGGAAGGAGAGAAATGCTTTTTTTTACAGCATTGTGCATATTTAACAATTTCTAGAGTCTGAAGATTGCATTAAAAACATTGTTTTATGTTATCTTTTAATCTATTTTGATTATCAGATTATATATACTAATATATATATATATATGAATATTGGTAGACTGTTAACAAAATGCAGGGAATAATAGGAAATCAATTAGAAAAACACAGATAAGATTTTAATTTTACCCTTTAGGAGTTAATGTATCCAATTGCACAACCTGTCTTATTTCTTCCTAATTCTTTATGAATATCTAGTCCCCTCCGGTCCTTTTGAATCTGTGTCATAATAGAAGATTATGATGCATAATCTAATATATTAAAGCAGAGGTTTATGGAACGTAACTTTGAGAAAGAAAGATTTAATAAAAGTATAATCCATGTTGGTAATGTAAACAGAGAACAACTTTAACACCTTGGAAGGATAAGGCCCAACAGGATTTTGATTTTAATATTCTTATTTTTTAGATTACAATAATGCGTTCAGAACAATCAGACACATTATTTAGAAAATTTGAAATAAATCACAAAATTACTCTAGCCTACAGTAGATGTTACCATGTATGCCAAGAATAGTATTTTTGGAACATCAAGCATTAAATGCAAAATAGTTAACAGCAGGTCTTCTCTTACCAGGAAAACCTCACTAGGGTTGTCCCTTCATAATTGTGCGTCTCTTTGGCATGACTTTTGGGTTCATTCACTACGGGGAGAGATGGAGGATCATAGGAGAGTTGTGCTTTCAACAATCTCACTTTCCGCTTAATGATGAAGGGCCAACACTGACAGGACCTCCTTCAGGAAGGGTTGAGTCCGGCCCTGTATAATGCATAATTCAAAGAGTGAGGAAACTTTGAAGTAACCTCTGATTTCATGCGGCACATTCTGAGGACAATATCAGCTGCTCTCTGATCACCTGTCTATTAATAGGAACTGAGAAATGAACAAGAGATCATCCATTCATACTGGAAAAAAGGATTTTTCACTTTAGCCAGCGATACAGATGTTGAATTCCCTGCCTACATAAGTTATGCTATCAAATTCAGTGGTTGCCTTATGATACAAGCTATATTATTTTTTCTTTAGCAAAGAAAAACATAGAAAGACATAGTTGGGTATAAGGACGTGATTCATTATAGGTTGGGGATCCAGTGAGAAATGAAATGCTATTTTGGAGTCAAGAAGGAACCCCCCCACTTTTGAGGTACAATTGGAAATTGTAGGGATAACCTTGAGGTCTTTTTTTCAATCTAAATTACTTTGTTACATTTAGTAAAATATTTTCAGGTCTCAGTCGGTTCACATTTCTGTTTTTTTATAATCGTCTCTGCCTACTCTACCTGCGGTGTTCCCATCGGAATAACCATTCACAACTGGATTGTAAGCTGCTATCCAGACAGGTATATTGGAATACATTCAATGTGTCCTTTTTTTTATAAAAGGTATGTGCTAGAGCATACTTAATCCCCTAGACACTGTGAAAATTGAATTTCTAACCAGTTTTTCCCATGACATTTAACAGTCACGTGCTATAAGATAATCAAATGCAAAACAATTCATTAAAATAATGCATTTTGGAAGCATTTAATCCTTTGAGATGCTCACAGAAACATTTCATTAAATTGTTCCTTCCATTTTTATTACATGTGTTTTTCAGTGAGCCCTTGGCAGTAGAGAGGATTATAAAAAGTTTGAAAACATTGAATAGATAGGTGTATTGGAAATATGTATGTATTTATGTATTGGTAGGTCTAGAAAACTATTAGACGTGCATTTGGATTCGTACAAAACATTTGAAATTTTGTTATGATTAATTTGTTGGCTTACTGTAGCTAAGTAACCCCCCCCCCCAGTTGCCAGATGATACTTTTGTTGGGGTCAGACAGGCTTAAAAAAGTTGTGGTTGGCTCCTTGGCAATGTTTCAAGAAAATGTGCTTAAGGTTTAAAGTGGGTACATGTGTTAAGCATTCCGAAGTCCAATAAATCTAACTGGTGCTGCTTATTAAGTATTAACAAATGCAAACTCCACGTGGAACAGTCAGGGACAGAATGCAAGAGGTTACATACAGGAAAAGAAAAAACAACTATAGTTTACCATTGCTAGACATTTCTATACTGAAAACAATCTTACCTCAAATCATTCTAAAACTAAACTTTTAATAATATCTTTACAATTTTCAGCCAAAACAGCAGCTTATAACAGAGAGGTGCAAAGGTGAGGAAAATACAAATATCAGGGTATGTGTGGACTTCAAGCTACTAGACTGAAGTATTAGTCTGAACTACGGCTGTGGGGGCAGCACACAATTCCCTAAATTATATGAAATATGATATTATCCTAACATAACCAATGGGCAAAGGAAGTCATAGGGTGAAAGTGCAGGGGCACAGACAGGACTGGGGGAGAGGGAGAGACAAAGTTTGTTTCAGAATTAGTCGGAAATGATTTTGGACCTCGTACACAAGTCTTATAACCATAACCATAGGTTTATGAGCATTCTAAACAAAAAATATTGATTTGAGTCATTTTTAACAAGACTGACAAAAAGAATAATTAATTACACATACAATGGCAAGATGAAGTAAGTTAACCCTTTGGAATTACCAGCATTTATGCATTAAACAAGCATGGAGTCCATGACAGCTGCTGCTCTCCAATTTAACATCACTGTTCGCCTGAACTCTACCACAGAGGAACCTGTCCAAACCCTCCTAAGAACTCTGCAGGTTGGATACAGGTACTGCATTCTACAATGAAGGTCAGTGGAGCCCAGCTTACTAATCAGTATGTGATTGGTAAAATGTATTAATAAATAAACAAAAATAGTTAAAAAAATGAGTAAGAATGTAGTAATACATAAGAATAATTCTCCAGTGACGCCATCATCAGGGGAACCATTCATTTTTCAAATAAAATGTAAATATAAGCCCAAAATAAGTCCATGTTTATCAAACATTAAACATGATACAAGGTCCATTCATATTTTCTTACAAGATTACTGGGCTAACCTCTTATTAACGGATCTCTGCTCTACCGAAGCTCCCTCCCAATTTGCTAGATTTGATTTGCAGTATGAAACAGAGCTTGCAATCTGTCCTAGACTTCACTGTATCCTCTACATATCCCCTACTGTATCTTACATGGTGAAGACCCCGCTACATAGGTACTGAAACCTGATTAACATTGAAGATGGCCCTGGATGGAAGAGCAATTTACTGTAATGAACGCTGTTATGCCCTTCCCGTAGAAAATGCACACAGATAGATAATGATGTAATCATCACCCACATTTGTCATTTCAGAACCTGTCTGAAGTCTTTTGGATTCCACAAATAGAATCTTGTGTTCAACGGCAGAAAGGTGCGTTTTGAAGGATTCATTCTGGCAGTTTTGTCATTATGTACAGTGCGGTGAAGAAAAAAAGTATTTTCCCCTTTCCCTATTTCTTTTATTCCTGCCTATTTCTCACAGATCAGCAAACTAATTTTAATATTAGACAAAGATAATCTGTGTAAACACAACAGACAGTTTTCAAATGATGATTTCATGCATAGAAGGAAACAATTTATCTAACCCTATCTGGCCCCATGAGAAAAAGTAAAATCACATTTTGGTTACTATATCAACCAATTAACCAAATGTAATTGATAATTGTGCACCCGGGCACCCAGGCATGATTGCTGCCAGCTCGATTGAATCTAAACATCATTCAGATAGAATCTGTCTTGCAAAGTGAGGCGGGCTAAAAGGGAGTTAATCTGGGTTTAAATCCCTAGGGTGATCGGCAAGCACTTCAGCACCTTATGAAGCAAATTTCAGGGATCCCCGATGCCACCACAGAGACTGTTTGAGCTAATATGGCTGGCTGACCAATATACATAAGGACTTGGCATGTATGGCCATTAAGGGAGGCCTCCATTAAGGACCGGTCAACGTTCTTTTGTACAGGCTGTGTTGGGAACCCTAGGAAACAAAGGCTCTTCCCTCCTATCATTGGTTAAACTGTTGATGTATTGTATCTTATAAAGCAAGAGCAATATATTGTGCTATTGTAACACTCACAGAATCACAAACAGGCATTATCATAAAAAAGCAAATAGTCCACATGTGAATCGTGAGATAAGTTGTGACCAAGCAGAAAACCTGACCATCAAAAACAACCCTGATTTTTTCTTAAAGGCCAAAGCGTGGCCCTATAATTCCTGTGTAAAAAAGCCTGCGCAACTGCCACATTACATATCAGGTTCTTAGTCTTCATCTTAATGGCCAGCCTCCACAAAATGAAGTTCAACTCATTTTCCCCCTTCTCTGCCGAAAGGACGAGGTGGCTGGACCTACTGATCTTGCCATCTTGTTTTTTTTCCCCTTACTTGTTATGGAAGGAATTTTATCAGCGACATGTCAGCCTGACCTCATCCTTGTACATTTTTCCTGAAGACGCTCTAAGATTACATAGAACGGGCTGGAGCCACTGCTCATTCACGGGAAAATTCAATATTTACATATGCTTGAAAGGATAGACTGAAAATGGACTCCAATGGGTATTTTTATTTGCCATCCGCTTTAAAGTGACCTTGATGAACGCACAAATCTGATATTAAAAACCACAACGAAAGAGCCATTTTCCTTCTTCGAAATGTACAGTTTGTGCCAGAATTGCACCCGTCTAGGTGAATGGGATTGATGTGTGTTGCAGTTTGCTGTGCAGCTGCTGGGCTGCGGGTATTCCCTGTGCTGCTCTAGTGTGAATCAATCTTGTGATATCTTATAATATCACTGGGAAGCCTGTTACTATTGTGCCCCCTCCTTCCCCAAAGAACAGCAATTTTCCTAGAACAGCTTCTTATTTCTAAGGCAACTGTGGTCTGTTGTGTGTATATATTTATATATTATATATTTATATTATATTATATATATATCTTATTTTCATGTAACCATCTCATTTCTGGGTGCATTTCTCATAATATGTTTGTACGTTTAACCCCCACTCTGCCTTTATTGTCTGCTTGTAGGATTTTTCCCTTCCTGCCAGTGTGGGGGAGGTGTTGTCAGGGATACACAGCGTTATTACACTCAAAAGACCTTGAGCAAATCTGACTTGGAGACAAAAGCACAAGGAAAGTGGATTCAAGCTGTTTTTGATTTACATTTTTAGGCTCTGACATCCAACAAAGGCACAGACAAGATATTTCTTCCATTTTCCCGTAATGGCAAGTGACATTGTATTGGAATTGTACCCTCAGATTAAATTGGACACATCCTACAGACACAGGGTTCTTCAAACTTGGGGTTGGGTCCCAATACTGGATTGTTAGACGCCCGTCACTCTGCCCTAACTATTGAATATTAAATAGCATTTCACAGAGTTATTGCTTTTAGAAATATTTTGAGAGGTGATGAAATGCAAATAAGGGTGAGATAACTCTGATTACTCTCTTCCAAATGTCTTTCAAACATCACTGGGCCACTTGGCGGGGCTTGCCCCATTAGCCAAATGCTACCAACCCTGCCCTGTAAGCACATTAATAAGGTCCTGAGTAGACATGCAAATGGGCCAAAAAATGAATCGGGTGGCATTCTTTATTTGTTGAAATTTGTTGCCCAGTGCCCACATTCATTCTTACTCACTCTCTCATGCTCTCTAAATGTTTCCCTACCTTCTCTGCCAACCACTTCTACATCCACACCTTCTTGTTCTTCATCTTCTCTCTTCTACCGTCTGCCTTTCATCTTCTCTCCTTTATCTTTTATCTTCTCCCTTTTATCTTCGTCAACATCTCTGCTGACATAACCTTGTGCGAACCTCTACCAAAATGACGACGCTTTCCGTGAACCCCCCCTATTCTGGATGAAAATTCTGAGCTTTTTTTTTTTTCACTTCCTGGGGGTCTGGACTCATTTTGGTGGCTTTGTACGAATTTTGCAGAATTTGCCAAATCTGAATGCACAAGTCTAGTCATGAGTGTGGGCGATATTGCTGCACTAGGTTTAAAAGTGCCCAGAATATTGGTTTCATAGACAGCTCTTGTAATCCATTTTATAGCGGTCCTATCCACTGGAAGTATTGAACCTATTGGTGTCTGCCAATGGAAGTGCCACTGTGAGACTAACATTTTAAGAACATTATGGGTGTTATGGCGTTCTTCTTTCTATTGTTCTTTCTTTCACAGGACTCACTGGGCAGAATTATGTGGGAAGGGGTGGTACATTTTAGCCAGGGGGCATTTCCAGCCACATGGCCAAGAAGTATAAAGGCCTGAAACTTTTCTGCCCTAGACCAATATAAATTGGTATGACGTTCAAGAAACAAGTAAGAATAATAATGGGGAATAATATATTCAGTAACTTTGAGAATGCCAGACTAATATATTATAAAAAGGGAGCAGAGGAGAGAGATTAATACTTAGCACCAGCAGGGGGTATTTTAATATGAATTATCCTGTTTTAATTATATTTTAAGTGCCAAATATTTGTGCAACTGCAGTCTCTTTGGTATTACTTGTGGCTGAAATGAGGAAGGCTGGTATGGTTTTAATAATCTTCGTCTCCAGGGGTGATGGCCATAACTGCCAACTGGCAAAGATTTTCACTTATGTTCAAAATATTTTTTGTCCTAGGCGAAGCATTATGCTGCCCATTCATCAACAGATCCATACCTATGTGTTTATGATTGATGTGGAAGGGTGGTACCTGAAGGTATGGAGCAAGTCCAGCCAAATGGTCCAGAAATATGGCAGCCCAAAACATAGGTAGCAGACCACTTTTTCACCAAAAGGGAATGCATAGGTACTAGGGTTGTCAAGGGGGTCATTGATTGACTAGCTTGACCATTTTTTTAAGGGTCAAGCTGGTTGCCAGTTGAATATCCTCACTGGCTCTATAAAGAGATGGACACTTCAGCCATCATATTCCCCTCAGCTTTTATCCATGCAGTCAATCGGTGACAAGCATTGTGAGACCGCTGACTGAGAGGAGTGCAACTACAGCTCTGTAGCTGCAGCTTCTATAATTTTTGAAGAATGTAAATGAAAGTACTCAAAGATTAATTTGCTTTCTTTTTAGTGAGGCTGTCAGAGCTGTAAGAATACTTAAGACAAGTAACAGCGCTAGGAGGAGAGCGCTGTTACATTGAAAAGGAATCCAAGAAGCAAACAGCAGAAAGATACAATGTTACAGATACATTGTAACTCAACAGAAGAGCAATGATCCCAAGCGCTGTCTGTTCAGCCTGCTTGTGTCTGTGTGTGTGTGAGTGAGTGGTTAACACCTTCAATGCTGAAGTGCAAAACCATCATGTGAGTGCATGGTTAACTTATTTATTGCTGGAGTGGAAAACTTTCAGGTTTGTGCAGTTAACCTCTTCAATGCTAGGGTGCCAATCTTGCAACGATAATGCTGGAGTCCAAACCTTTGTAAATGTGATGTAAGCAATAAGCCAAACGAATGGGTGGTTGTGTGACATCATGGCTGCTGATCAGTATTTTACATATTGAAAACAACACAATTCCCCTCTGAGATTCCAAAGAAATATAGAAAAAAAGTGTATATTTCTCCCCAAATAATAGCACCCCTTCTTCACTGATACTTAGTGCAGCACCTCTATCTCTATACATAGTCAATCAGAAAATATATTGCAATGCTAAACTATAACTTTTCCATATTCAAATATTAATTTCTAACATTTATTATTGTATATCTGACCATCCCCTGTAATCTTTGGAGATTCTGTTCCATAACTCTGCAAAATAATACATCATTACCTAAAAAGAATAACTGGGGCACTCATTGTCCCCTCCCCCAATTGCCTCCTCTTGCCTGGGCAAGTTTCTGCATTTTTACCCTCCTATGGTACAATATGTTTGCTGCGCAGCCTGCTGCCACTGACGTACTGTGCCAGTTCTAGCAGGACAGTATTAAGCTGCACTGGGCAGGACCAACGTTTGGGCATCAGTGGGTGCTGAGCAGACCAAGGCTAACCTCTAATCTCAGCCAGTCTATGTTCAGCCTCCAGTGTGAGTAGGAGCCATGTGACTGGGATGACTTGGAGTGTATAATTTCCTCCTGCTTCAGAGCTACCTGACCCGAATACTAAGCAGATCTCAGCTGTAACAGTAAAGACACTGCAGAGAAAGCTAATTGCAGAATCAGGCAAGACTGACATCTTCACAAGCATGGATATTAAAGACCAAGGTGCACAAATGGAGCCATTGCTTCCTACGGTAAGGCATCTGATTGTACCTTCTTCTAGTAAGATGATCAACCCCCAATGCTGGATATGTATGGTGGTAGGGCTGCTTACACGAGTGCCTTGTGGCTTGTAGGGTATCAAGGAGCTGGTTAGAAGGAATAGGGACATAGATGGATGCCTTGCACTGAAAGCAGGGTTGGAAATAGGAAGAGATCCCCTTTGATCTGTCAATTGTGTGTTTTGTCATTGAACAGCTGGGGCTTGAAAGAGGTCCAGTGCACCTGGCCATGTGGACCTCATGTTCTCTTAATGACGTTTATTGCATTAAATGAAGATGAACTGTGCTATTTTAAAATGAATATTGTTGCCTAGTAGTGAAAGATTAACAGCCTTGTATGAGAACAAGCAAGGCATTCAGTCATAATCCATACCATATGCATGACACATATACACACAGTCACACTGGTATACACACACACACACACACACACACTAATGTATTTTTGGTACTCCTATTGTCTTAGCTGAGGTTGCGTCATAATTTTTGACTTACATTTTTCTGTATCATATTTTGTGCTTTATACTTGCAAAATATCTATAATGTATGTTTTGTAGCACCAGGTAGATGGGCTTCCCCTGCACAGGGCCCATTTCCTTGTTGCGCTGAATGCAGTACACTGTAAATCTTCATTGCTGACAAAAAAAAAATGCCATTTTTATGCACTGCTGCAGAAATGATGTTTGCAGGCTTTTCTGCCCTTTAGTGACTGATTTGGCTGCATAGAGGAGACATGAAAGGTTTAGAACATTTCCATCCCTGTACTGACACAGGTACTGTGAGTGGGTGTAAAATCAAGCAAATGATAATGTACTCACATCAGGGACAAAACCCCCATGCTGTGTAAGTCACTACATTAATCAGCACTGACAGGGCTGAGTATACCAATGTATCACAGCACAAGAAAGCCCCTGATTACCGACTCTCAGACCTTTGCAATTATTTCAATTATATATAGGTACATTTGATATGGAAAACAACATTTGCTTGCCAGTGTCTGAAGCAATTCCATGCCCCATGTAATTTACCCTATGTTATGCATAGGGGTTAATTTTGTGGGTGTCAGAGCAGTATGTGACTCATGGTATTTGGTTAAAGGATATATGTGGTATTTGTAATGGATATATTTCGATTACACCTAATAACTACATTGTTTGTAAACACATCCATACTTTTACCTCTTCCTTGTTGTTGAGAAATACTGATAATCTTTCTGTACATAGTGAAATTGAGTGAAACAGACTGAATAAAAGACAGGTATGGAGGCTTACAAAGATATATAGAGGGGCGCTGAGAAAGTAGAGAGTAGTTAAATGAAAATGCACATGTATACTTAAGTGTAGGTGCAAATACACCAACCTGTGCCCACCAGATCCCCCTCAAGAAAGCCCTTATGTCGAAACATTGGGGATCTCATTAGCATGTTCTGCTCCTCTGCCACATATGCTTATATTGAGTACTAAATGTAAGTCCCTTTTTGGTCATTTTTTTGTATTTGATTTTTTTGTTAAATGTTGTGAGCATAAACCTGAAATATTTTTTTGCTAATACTTTAGGCTTTTTGCCTTTTTTTGAGTGCATCTCCATTCAATTGTCTTTATTCATGGAGAAAGATGAAGCATGTACAGAGAGAGGGACATCGATAATGAGATACCAAGGGAGTGCTGGCAACATTCTGCCCGAGGGGCAAGTCCCAATGAGTGGCCCAGTGCATTTGAAAAACAAAGTCAGAGGACTACGTGGACATGTCCAACACGTAATCACTAAGAGGAATATCATACGAAGGCCATATAGTCATAGAGGAGCCAGCAAGGATCAAAGAGAGTGCACATTCTGCATAAAGTCCTTGTTATGCTAGAAACCCATATGGCTATGCATGGAAATATAAATAAAATACACAAAGATATGTAAGAAAGTGACCACAAGTCTTCAAGTAAGAGCAAATGCCTCCTGCCCCACTTGTAAGCCCACCCTTGCAGGCACATAGAAAGATACTGGAAAAAGAGGGACCACCAATCAAGCACTAGCTACTGCCAGCTAAAATAGCAATAACGGTATTCTATAGTCAAAAATGTTTTCATGGAGAATAAATGGAGCTACCTTAGTAACATACATATGCTTTGATAAACATTGAACTTTTCTCTTGAGTAATATTGCAAGGTGCCCTCTGTAGTCGCCACTTCTATTAAAATTTAAACCAGTAATTTTTAGGAAAGCCATAGGTGTCACTGATTTATGTGGATGTGTTTTTAATTTTTCTTGAAAATGGTACTTTTTTCATTTCATCAATTTTTATGCCTGTCAAAGAAGATGGTACATTGATGACGCATTGTAGAGCATGCAGAGGATCTACGGATCTGTTTTGATAGAACCCTGGTCCTCTGATGTTACTTTGCTTCCATGGATGGCTCCACAGACACTAAAACCATTGTCTCCAAAATACATGATCATATAATGATGTTCTTTATCATTGTGAATAAGGATCCTGGGGAAAAAAGGTTTATCTGGTATAGTTGGTAGTGGACCTCCTAGAATATTTATTATACACTATAGAATTAGACACAAAATACTTGCAGGTCAATGTTTACAACATCGTCGAGTTGATTGGTGATACGCAGAATGGGCTTCTTATACTTTTTAGTGTTTCTCACTACAATTATTGTAAAAGTAAACTCAACCTAGCGCCTTCACTTATGATTTCTTCTTTTTACATGTATGGAAAATGAGTGTATCTAAAACCAGGACAGTCTGAAATATTTTTGAATGACATCAATGCTATAATTGCATATGGATTTTGGTAGCAGAAGGATATATTAGTACATTCACAGTCTTCAACAGATGGAATTGTATCAGAAGGTCAAATTGGTAGAGTATGCTAGAATGTCACATAGGTAAAAGTATTAAGCATGTAAAGTCAGTATTATTTCTATGGAGACAGCTAATTGTGAATAGTAATAGCTGCCAGCAGGAATAATCATCCAAAAGTGGATTTATAAAACTCCAACATATTCTGCATAACTCAAAAGAAAAAAAACATTGCTTATATATATGTGTTTCAATGCAATAGCCAATGCCAAGCATTTGTTTGGAACTTGGAGTTTAGGTTCAAATGACCATATATATCAATTAAGTATTTATTTTATATAATTTAAGCCAGAATTATGGGTAACCTTTTTGCATTGAAAGTCAATGTTCATTTTTGGACATCCACATAGTCATCCCCTTTAGATTTTATTCCATTGTCACTTTGAGGTTACATACAGGGGTGTAACATAGACCCCTGAAGCCACTCCAGCACAGGGGGTCTCCAGGTCTTCTCATTGTGCAAGTGGGCTCTGTGAAATTGGCACCAATGAGGTCTTCTCCCAATGAGCAATCATATTTGCTATTGTATGCCTGTCTGTCCGTCCAGTCAGCTATCTATTTTAGTTGGGGATACAGAAAAGTTGTACATTGAAACCGTATAATTGTGTCAAATTAAATAGAAGATTAGGAGATTGTGTGCACTCGGCTGCATGTATGTGGAAATAGCTGAAACATAATCAATAATAGTAATAATTTGTTTAATGTATCCTATGTTAGATCATCATTACTTCCATACATACTTAAATCTTATGGACTTACAGAAATATATCTACAAAGGGTCATAAAATCAAACAATGAGAAGAAATGATTATGCACTCAGCCTAAAAGGCTAAAATTATACCCATAATTAATTGACTACAGCTTCAACTGATACAAAAAACCAGGGAAAAGAAAAAGTATAAAAGTCAGGGAACTACAATTGTATCCATGTTGCATGAAGAAGTTGCTATTGTTATAAATTTATCATGGATTAAAAAATCAATATGGAATTCAACCAAACCTTTGAAAGCTGAAAGTAGTGGCAACCACAAGCAGATATAATGTTAGTCTGCCAGTATATTGAGCACTAAATACAGAAAATTATTTGTCTCTTAACCATGCCTTAGAAACCGTAAAAAGTAATGATTCCCAGAGCTCTTGGTATAAAATACGCGAAATTTATTTTTTTGCCTCTTTCTGGCTGCCTTTCTGGTACCTGTCTTGAACCTTCAAACATGCTGTTCCCTCTACCCTATTTTATTATTTATTTTTTAATTATTATTATTAAATGTAGCATTAAAAACTAGGTGCAAGTGAATGCCTAAACCATCCTTGGAAATAATTATTTATTCATCACAAATGTTGCCTAATTCAAAATTTTGCTGGGAGCACTTAATGGTCATGTGACACAAAAACGCACTGATGGGTGGTTGCCATAGAAACTGAAAAAAGCTTCTTAAAAGCTCAGGGTTTGCTTTTATGTGATTAAAGCTTCCGAGGTAAGAATAACACGGCAGATCTGCTATGGTTTATTTAACATACTAAGGATTGTATATAATATTTCCCTTTAAATTAAGGCATGTGCTTGTCTAAACTGCTCAACTTAATTAATTAGAAATATATCTTCACATATCTACTGTTTTTTCTGTTTTTGAATGCCCTCAAGGTTGGAACGACATTGGTTTGATAAGCTCGGAAGCAAGATGCCTTGTTTTTCGAAGGATTCTTAAAGACAAGGCTATTAACTATTTTTGCAAATGGTCTTTCATCCTATTAAATATTTGCACATTTCATTACAGAAGGGTGTGTTTTTTATAAGAAATCGCATGAAAAAGAGACATTTTCCTAACAAAGAATAATGCAGTGTCAGCGTTTGTTTAGTTTGCCCTGAAATATAATTTGTTGTCACTCGTTATAACTGGAACAGCTCTCGGTCATGGTGCTAAATTTAGGAAATTACCATGAAATTTAATGGAAATTCTGATTGCACATGTTCTAGACTTTTACCTAAACTAGCTTCAAACTACAATGGTGTTTTAAACCCAAAAGAATGGTGGTCACCCCTTAAGGACAATCGGCGGTCCCTAAACCCATTGAAAACAATGCATGTGTCATTAAGGGGTTAAAAAAGTGTTTCATTTATCCTGATTTCCTCTATAATCCCAATTACCCTTCCTTCTTTAAATATATACCATTAATATTTTGTCAGCCCCATTTTTTTTAAATGCCCTTCTTTCATTTAACCCCCACATTGTGAAATTTCCCCTGATCACTTGCCCACATTTGCCTTACATGGGGCATTACTGCTATGGGCTACATTTATTGGGGGCTGAAAGTTTATATCCCAGTTGGCCCTGTCTGAGAATAACCAACACCAGTAGATTTCTTTTTGTAACTTGAACATTTTTGTGAATTATTTAAGTGTCTCTATGTTCTGTAATTTATTTTACACATTCTCAAATGATGCAATATACGAGTAATCATCTAATGATAATAGTCTTTGTTAAAATTATTAAAGCATTTTGGCCCTTGACTGCTTCTGAAAACAGTAGTACTGTTGTGCGCAGCCTTTCATACACCAGTCCTTACCTTGTACTGGTTAAAATAATATGTGCTAATTCTATCTTGTTGCTATTAGTGGGGAGATCATGACCGTCGTAACAGTTTCTAGGCTCCAGTGGTATGAAACAGATACGGGGATATCCTAAAAGCAGCAAATTGTTTGCTCGCATATCTCAATGCTTAGATACCCAGGTTACAAATTTGTGTCCTTACTATGTGAAAAATATTATGTACTTGACACCATTCAACTGTAGTTAACAAGTCAAACTTTGTCAACATATCTATTCACTGAAGGTTAAACTCTTGAGTTGAGCCAAGTGCTGTCGAGTTGGGTTTGGGTATCCATTTGGGTATCCAGTTGCACTCAATAGCAGCCAAGATAGACTTGTCTTTCCTGGTCTGTTTGATTTATCAAACAGTTGACCAGGTAAGGGTCCACCTTGAGTAGGAACCTGGTTTTAACTTGAAAACAAGTCAAATTGTGGTGAACAGATAAGTTGCTATTCTTTACATTAGGAATGAATTTGACTAGAAATCTGACCTAGTTGTCAGCCTAGCTGACTTTAGCAAATATGTGAATTCTTAAATTTGTGACAACATTTAAGATGACCTCAGCAAAGAGATAGAACTATGACTCATTCTTACTATAGCCCACAGAACCCCCTGAAGGCTCATGTACATATATGACGATTCCTGTTAAAATTTATTTCAAAGTGGAAATCCTTAAGTGGCCAAATAATGTTGTGCTAAGCCATGTCCCATATACTTAATAATATAACAAGGTATCTGACTGTACTAAAGTATTGAAAATATGGATTCACAGCAAATTTAGAAATGCACAAACTTTTTCTGCTAAATGTATCAAAAATAATCCAGGTTATCTTCCTAGAAGCCAGAAAATAAGTAATGGAATAAACTGCATATCCTTTTTAGAAGATAAAAGAAAATAATACTTTGCCTTTTAAAATACAGTATCATAATAACAAGAATAATTTGTGCTTTTTTACTTATTTTAAACTATTCCTGCAGTTTTTTTGTTGTGCTAAAAGAACACCGATTTAAATTCAGAATTGTATCTATTCTTAATATTGTTTCACAATTCTTAGCGCTACGCAGATTTAACAGGTTAAA
Organism: Spea multiplicata; assembly: GCA_009364415.1. Classification (NCBI taxonomy): domain Eukaryota; kingdom Metazoa; phylum Chordata; class Amphibia; order Anura; family Pelobatidae; genus Spea; species Spea multiplicata. The sequence continues at coordinate 195,726 of VKOC01000681.1, forward strand.
AGCAGCATTCTGTGAAATGTTACAAAAAGAGAATCGCAACTCCAGTACACAATGTTAAATTGCAACATCCAAACAAATAAAATATATAACAAAAACAAAATCAAATTCACCTTAAATACTGACTTTACTCAAGATAATGGTACCAAAAGATATACAGATATCCCGATGTAGACACAAATGTATATTCCAGTTCTGCATTAAAGTCACTATACAGGAAGCGTTTTATATACAGTACTGTGCAAAAGTGTTAGGCAGGTGTAAAAATAAGAATGCTTATTTAACAAGATGCAAAGTGAGCGAACAGAAGAAAATCTAAATCAAATCAATATTTGATGTGCCTAACCTTTTGCCTCAAAACAGCATCAATTCTTCCAGGTACACTTGCACAAAGTCAGTATTTTTAGGGATGTAGTTAGGTGTATGATTAAACAAATACACCAAACAGGTGCTAATGATTAATAATTTAATATGTAGGTTGAAACACAACCATTAAGTAAAACAGAAACAGCTGTTTAGGAGGAATAAAACTGGGTGAGGAACAAGCAAAGTAACAGGTTGAGGTTACATGAAGTCAAAAGTCATACACCGACTGAGCACAGCAACAACACACAAGCATGGGCGTAGGAACCGGGGGGGACAGATCCCCCCCCCCAGTAACTCATGCGGGGGGGGACCGATAATTAAGAAATCTGACCCAGGGCCGTAGGAACCCCCCAATAGAAACGCTGCAGGAGGAGAGGGCTGCCGAGCTGTCGTCTTCAGCAACCGATCGGCGTCCTTCTGTCTCCTCTGCTCCCTGCCGCCACCCGCCTAAACGCTGCCCCGACTGCAGTGTTGGGAGCGTGAGGTGTCTGTCTGCCGGCGCTCGGCAGAGCAGCGAGACAGAGGCCTCGCGCTCCCACCACAGGACTGCAGGGTAAGTGAACAACAAAGGAGGGGTAGAGAGTGGGTAGCTAGTGAGAAGGGGGGGTAGAGAGAGGGTAGCTAGTGAGAAGGGGGGTAGAGAGAGGGTTAGTGAGAAGGAGAGAGAGGGTAAGCTAGTGAGAAGGGGGGGTAGGGAGTGGTAGATACCGTGAGAAGGGGGGTAAGGAGGGGGTAGATAGTGTGTGAGAGGGCTTGGATAGTGTAAGAAGGGGGGAGAGGGGCTGTGAGAGATGGGGAGAAAGTGGGGATCTGATGGGGAAAATGCTGTCCCCCCGATTTTTAGGGGTTCCTATGCCCATGCACACAAGGTAGGTATACCGCTTCAGCAAAGTCTCACCCAGGCAGAAATTTCAGGTTAGACAGGGTTTCCAGATGTTGTTTCCAAACTCTTTTGAAGAAGCAAAAAGGAACAGTCAATGTTGCGGACCATACACCCAGTGGACGGCCAAGGAAATTAGTGCAGCAGATGAAAGATAATTATCTATCGTGCGCCTTCTTCATAAAAGCTTTGTAACTTGTTTTGTGACTGTTGTAAAGAACAGGAGATGTAAAGTGTGTTAGTGTGTTTCCACAGTATGCCTAATAGATAAAAGATCCAATAGTTTGACCCTCATAACACAGCCTGAGAGATAAAATATAAAATATGTGGAGCATGTAAATAAAAACAAAACAAAACTTCTAAAGGGTACAGATCTATACGAAAAGTTTTAACAGATTATGTAGACAATAACCACCGGCTCAAGCACAACGTTAGTGTGACATTAGAATATGACACTTGGGTTCATTCTTTCGGAGCCTTGTTGTCAGAATAAAAATACTATACTGATGCAGACTAAACTGCCCTTTGCCGAAGCATAATGATAATTTAAAGGACTTTTTTTAAATTTTAAAAGCCCAGAGCAGCAAATTAGGGGAGCCATCCAAATAATCATTAAAATCAGTTGATTTTTGGACAGCAGCTGCCATTTGAAGTAAAATCAATCTGTTGATGAGGAAATTAAAGTGCACAATGTTCTCCAGTCCTGTAATCTGTTCCAGACAGTTCTACAAATACGTGAAATAAATGTTGTTAATTACTTTTTTTTTTGCCGTTATCAAATTTTGGCTCTGAGTAAGAAACCATTCTCATATAATTTAAAATAAGCATGTAATTATTTTTTTGCCTAAATAATCATATTAACTTGGTTTTAGATAAAAAAAAAAATCTCCATAAAAAGGAATGAAAAGGGGAGTGAGATTAGGGTGCCTAATTTAATCTTGGTTTACTATTTACGCTTCCATCGCTTACTATTTTTATATAGTTGAAACACATTTCCTTAATAAATAGTGGGTCTAAAGTCTACTAATTTACATGCTGTTGAGGGTTACTTTCTGGGAGCTGATGGCTTATGATTGCACAAAATTGGGACTGTCCCACAAAAAAATGGTCATTTGGTAAGGATACTAAAAGTAAAAATTGATTCCAAATAAAGCACATTCACTATTTGTTTTTATAAGTTTAGTGGAGCGCTGGAACACTTACTTGAACACTTTGGCTCCGACACACAGGGTCTGACCAGTGTTGGTGGCCATGCAGCAACCAGCAGCAAATATGTGGAGCCAACCAGAGGCTCAGCTGCCAATCAGCCAACCAGAGGCTGAGCTGCTACCTGCCAGCCAGCCAACCAGCGGCTGAGCTGCCAGCCAGCCAACCAGAGACTGAGCTGCCATCCAGCCAACCAGAGGCTGAGGTGCTACCTGCCAGCCAGCCAACCAGCGGCTGAGCTGCCAGCCAGCCAACCAGAGGCTGAGGTGCCATCCAGCCAACCAGAGGCTGAGGTGCTACCTGCCAACCAGACAACTTGGAAGCTGCTATCTTCCAAGATCAGTACACTGTCATTCCAGGACACTACGTCTATACAATTGATTAGTTTCAAGCATATCAGAATTTTGTGTATGCAAATTGTCTATATTAACATATTGAGTATCATTTTGCCTCAAAAAGTAATGTATTGCCTCTAATATGCTCCACTTTTATGCTTGCTACTAAACACAAAACTTATGTCTGTAACCATACTGGTCTCATGGCTTTGGTTCCTCAGAGCTCTTACACAGAGGTCAGTGATTTGATGAGAGGCTCCATTGCCACAATGTATCTCTACAAAAACATTGATAATTAGACCAATATATTCTTTTATCGGAAGAAAAACAGGGATAAATAAAGGCTGTGCAATATTCATGTTTAACAAAGTCTTGGGAGTGTACCTTTAACAAAAAGAGGAACATGAATATTCTGCTATAATTACAGAGAATAGAGGATTACTTTACACTTTGAATAAATACATCTTTCAATATACTATAATACACCCCCAAAAATGCCTTCGCACCATAGTGATAATAGACCAAAATGTCATAACTTTAATTTGTTCATTCTGTTTGTTGTTAAAAGTTACTGTATATAAAAAAAGTTACTTTAGGTAAATATAAGCGATTCATTAATAAATAAGGTAAATCAAATGTAACTTTGTTAAATATCACTACCGATCTATGCTCTCTATTTAGAATAGAGCCCTGAGGCTCAAAATCTAAGGTTGTCCACCAGCAAATAAATTAACCTGATCAGTGACACTTGCCTTACATATTTTATTATACCACTGTGCGTATTCATGTAGATTCTGGAAATCATTTTATAAAATAATTAGATGGAGTCCAAAAAGTCTACATTTTAGTAAATGTTTGGGTAAGAAAACCAGGCAATTGCAATTTAGTGTATTTAGTGTATATAAGAAATTACTAAATTACTAAAGGACTGTATTAAAGGTTTCTGATCAATTTACTTGCCTCCAGATAAAGGGGCCGTGTAGTCCCTGAGGCTTTGTGAAAACATGCTAATGGACAACCTGGCAGTAATAGAGGTACAAAGGCCAAGGCCAGTTGCAGGAGAGTAAATGAGAAACAGTCTGAAGGTCAGGACCGGCAGCACTCAAAAGCATAGAGAATAATTGACCAGGTCGCAGCAGAGAGCAAATCATTATACCAGCAGAAAGAGTGTGCATGGGCCAGAACCCTATGAGGAAGGGCAGGGCATAGAGACCCCTAGGAAGCCTCGTTAATTGTGGGCAACGGTGCTAACATACTAAAATAAAGGGAATGTAGCCATTCCCTTCTTTCCACCATCTTGAATGAGGGCGATATGTCAGGATTGTTCATGATTACAACTTTGTGGGACTAAAAGGGTCAATGACCCAATATTTGTACAGTGGCACGATTCACGGTAAAGCACAGTTTGAACCATTATATAACAACACCCTACATTATCTGCATCCGAGCTGCCAGTTGGAAATGTGAAGCTTAGCCGAGCCATTTCATTATATTGTATTATTTTCACGAAGGAATTGAGGGAATTAACATTCACGTGGGATTAGAACACCGCATTCTCTGCCGACCAAATTTCTGGAAAATGTTTCATCCAGGAGCAACTTCCTGGCTTTTCGAATTTTGCGGATTTCTCCTGCTGTCCCATTGTATGCCGTTTTGCTACCTATGAGAAAATGGGTAAGCAGATTTACACTTTAACCAGGGATGTGTGCAGTCATAATTTTAGTTCACGGAAAAGGAAGTAGATAAGTGGAACAAACTCTCAGCAGAAGTAGTGGAGGTTAATACACAATACAGTAACGCACATGCACACACATGCTAACAGCTGCATCTCACACATGCTAACACCGAACACACATGCTAACACATACCAACACATACAGTTTCTACCACAATAGAGTAATACGGACTAATGCTAACACCATATACATATGTAACAAACCCACTCTACTGCCATGTACATATACATGCACACTCTCGAGCACCATACACTTACACACGTACTTACTTACACTCCCACTCTCATCAGCAGCAACTACCACAGCTCTCATAATCTTTAGCACTTGAAGTTCATGCATAAACTTCTCAGGCAGGGTTATTGCAACTTCCAAGGGATCATATATGCTTCCTACATAGGAAGCGATGTTCTGTTCTTCCCAACATTGTCTGCTTCTGCTATATTAAATCATATGTGATGCTTTCAGATACCGTCACTATACATAGTAAAGAAATTGTTCTTTAACAATCATAAGGGGAAAAAAAAGCATTTTCAGTTGTAATGCTGTTAAACACTGATGTGATTATGCTGTAATTTTATATTCCTTACTGTTTGATTAAGTTTATACTTACATATAATTATTTGAAACAATTAATAGGGATAATTATTGTTTGTAGCACCCTGGTGTGCGTTCTATCATGATCTTTACAGATTTTTTTATGTGCACAATTGGAGCACAATTTAGTCAATGCTTAAGTGTATTATCATTATTCACCTTTAATATTTTTTTCTAAACTTGTATACTTTCAGAGAATGTGTTATACAGTTTACCAAATGTATGTTTAGTGAGAGGGCAGTTTCAAGCATTTCCTATTCACTACTATGGATTATATGTCATATTTGTGTTGAAGACAAAGATACTTGTGATGTACTCAGATGCTGTATATATTCATTACTTTAATAGATGGACTACAAGTTGAGTTGCTACAGTCTTCAACATGCATCTTGCAAAGCCACTCAGGCTAGCTAGAGGTAATGGGAGCTATTAGGTGGAATTAAATGCCGAATCTATAACAAGCAGACCTATATGGCGAATGCCTAGTGGGCCAGTAACCAACAGTGTTCCATACTTATCCTCGTTGTTCGATGGCCGCGTGTACATCATTTAGTGGCTGCTGACTTTAAAGTCCACCAGTCCAGCCCTGGTTACAAATAATTAAATAGCACTGTTTAATGAATTGGTTGATGAATCTGGACCAATATTTAACTGGTTTTCATCATACTTTTTCCATTGCAATTTATGCAATTATTTGTAATCGGTTTATTTAAATCATGTAATCCAGCTCCTTATATATTATTAGTGACCCCGTGTAGTGACCCCGTGTTTATATTCTGTTCGTACTCAGTGAATGGGATGGTCAATGGCTTGTGATTCTTTAATTGATGAGTGTGGCATTGACACACAATAATAAATATGCAAAGGCTGGGTTGTTGCAGTGCTGCGTCCATGCATTTGTAAGAATACCTAATTTGCCCTAAATAGGTCATTATGATTTGCAGGAAAAATATTATCTCTACAACCTTGAGACTCCGTGGCAGAAGAGATAGCCTTCCTGGTATACGTAAATGTCTAGCAATTTAACAAGTGGCTTCTTTTAAGTAACAAATAAAACTATGTCATATGTCACTTTGTAGGGGGTACATTTTCAACTGGATAGAAAATATATAGGTACAAAGTAATTTAATTTTTAACCCCCCCCCCCAAGCTGACATAGATCTAAAAATATCAGATAATGGCAGATGGATGGTTTTTGGTGCACCCATATACCTCTCCACCATGTCACAGATTTTGGGATAGAACAGGGTCAGTACGCATGTCGGGGTACCCCTAGTGGGGGTACAGGGCCCACGATGACTTTAATTTTATGAAGTCTCCCATTGGGGACAACATCTTATAACTGCTGAGAACATGAGAGCTCTGTCTTCTCTCATAATGACTTCACAGCAAGCTGGGTCTTTCTCGAACGCCCATTCACTTTAACACCATGCACTAACACACACTTAATCATTCTAATACTATTTTTACATACTTTTGTTAACATTAGAAAAAAGGTGTCTTAGAGAGGCTGATATCATTATACAATTAGATGCAGGGACAATACCCTGTTCATTATTGAGACTTGACAAAAGGAATATTCATCTAAATCAGCCAAAAGGGTTCTTTACAGTAAGAACAATAAATATGTGGAGTCCATTACCCACAGGCATTCGATAGATAAAAAGTCTAGATTAAAAATGGGCTTGATGACTGCAAATAAAATACAGGGATATAATTGGTTATAAGGATATATGGTGGATAGTGGATCCAGTGAGAAATCAGATGCCATTATGGAGTCAAGAAGGATTTCTTCCCCTTTTTGAGGCATGATTGGAAATCAATTCAATACGAGGTTTACCTTCTTATGGATCAACTGCAAGATAGATTTTTTTTTCAACCTTATTTACTAAACAATGTTATGTTATTACGTTATGTTACTACTCGTCACCTTTGGGTGCTGCTAGTACTAGTAGTCAGGTATAAATTGACAATTCTTCTAGCGAACTTATATATTCTCACAAATACGTGCTATATTAGTACTGTATAGAAAAAGCAGCTCTCTTGTGCTTTGTGTATGCCAACAAATACTAGATTCATCAGTGGCTTATGCAAATGTTGTGGGCAAAGCTTGTACGACTTTACCACTAATCATCATTTTGCTGGATTATACTAACACCCAAATAATTATCAAGAGTCAGTGAAAAAAATGAACACGTTGAGGTTGTTTTTCTTTTATTTCCAAAGCATGTATATTCAATGTTTGCCATTATACAATTATTTTAGAATTGAAATAGAAATTATTGTTACTACATATCATCCATCAGGATGGGGATGCTCCAACACACATACATGTTTGAAACCTGTTTGTTTCTAAGATATAATTTGTATATCTATCATGGTCATCTTGTGTAGAAGTAGAAGAAGAACATTTACAGATAACACATATACCAAGTGCTGGTATTTTAATAAAGGGACTTTTTAGGAATCTGCTTTGAAATTACAATTGCAAGCATTGCATTTCTTGGTTGTTTTAAACAGTTATTTAGACCAGCTAAAGCTCTGTAGACCAAGGGCTGGCTGATGAATCCCAATTAAAAGTACAGGCATTAAACAAATTCAGATCCTTCAAAAAAGACAAGTATCTTCAGTTCCAAGAAAAGTAACTAGGAGTGGTCTGCACTAAGATGATGTCATCAAAGTGATGTCATCGGTCCACACAGTAGCAATGGACTTTCTCCTTTATACTATATATGTTTATGCACAAATTAAATGAATGTTGATAAATCTGAATGAAGGTTGTATTCACATGCATACCTGGGACCTCTGTAAATTGGGGCTGTGAGGGGACAGAGCAAGGCTTATCTCATGGGTATGTGACCAGCTAATAAGAAGAGTATGTGATTACATAAAATAGTTGATGTAGTAGATTACTATTTAAGCAATTTCATTTATAAACATAATTTGTGTTTATATAGACCATGTAAGCAGACCTGTATATTTTCCATGACAGGCCTCTAGGAGCTGTCCCTCCTGTAGTAGAGTAGCTTCATAAGGGACATAGGCTAACCATGCATGGTGGCACCATGGCACCACCCAGGACCTACATCAGTGGTCCGTGTCCTCCTACTAAGCACTGAGGTATGACTTGGCACTCAGCCTCAGAAGGACACATGGCACCTGGTACATCATACAGGACTTGCACAGTTTCCAGCATGGGGAGATCTTGCTTACAACCAGCCTATTCCACAGTGGTGCACGAGCGAGCCAATAGGATTACCCCCTTCTCTCGGACCAATAGGATTACCCCCCTTCTCTCGGACCTGCCATCACACGCATACCTACAAAACATTCTGACCTAAAAAAAGGAATATCAAGTGAAGGAAGACGGACAGAGGGGTTGGGTACCAAAGAAGGACTTTCCCTTCTAAAAAGGAATGATCAATAGATCTATCTATCTATCTATCTATCTATCTATCTATCTATCTATTATTGTCAGGTAAAGATGGAAAAATAATTATTTCAACCCATTGTACAGATCTAATGTATGATCTCAGTCCCTTCCATAACAATGAAAAATGCTGTTAGTCATTTCTAACCGACAGCCGTATAGGAAGCAGGGAGGGGGATGGTCTGAATTACAATGGAAGCATCTGCCACACGCAGAGACCTTCACATATCAGCAGTGACAGAACTCTATGATGGAGGGGGGGGGGGCATTTGTATTTTTACATGTGTCATATTCTCCAAAGACAGTCTGTTCTCTTTTTTTCCTAAAATAATCTATAAATCCTCTGTGTAGTGAGATTTTTTGCTTTTTCCAGATTTAATCAGCTGACAAAGTCAATCTTGCCTCCCCTTGGTTGGGGAGGAATTGAATGGAAATCCGTGGCAGCAAGATGGATTTTCCTGTGACAGTGATGAGCTGAAAGACACGACATGCTTTCTCTTTGGCCGACGCAGAATTGCTTAGGGGCAGTAAGCCTGGCTCGTTGAAATAGCATTAGTGTTACAGAGCAGACATGGGGTGCTCCAGAACGGTGATACGCTGAAGCTTCCCATTGGGAAAACACAATTTTCATAAACATTTATATCACAATCTGAAAGTAAATGGGTTTTGGACACTGTCGAGATTATATTTACAATTTGTAGTGTTTTTTGGGAATAAAGGATGATGATGTCTGGAAGCACTGAGATGTTTCAGTCTCTTTGTCACCAGGTAAGGCCTGATCATTTCTCCCAATAATATTAAAATAATTGAAAGTATTACATTTTTATTCTGTATTATAATTTAGATTTTGTGTAACATCAAAAAGCTCTTGTGGTCTGTCGCACCAGCATATGTCAACCAGATATTTAAAATAATAATCATAATCTGGGGGGCAGTATCTTACCAACATTGCAAATATTCTTGAAAATAAATTATGGTTTATTATAAATTGTTCCTCATATATTCTTAATGAAACTGGAAACCGAAGTAAACAGATTGCGAACGTTAGAATCTTTTTTAGTCTTCAAGAGATCACAAGGAATTTTCGGATCAGTTTGTAGTCGGTCCAGTATAAACTCACAATTAATAGCTTTTATGGTAAATCTGGACTTAGCCAAATAGCTATGCATTTTAATTGTCAAAATGTAATATTTCGGGATATTTAGGGCATGACAATATTGGAATCGTGTCCTTTTAGCTTTAGAAACATGCTTATATTATAGTGTTCTACATATTTCTGAAGCTGTTTTTATTCAAATAGTTAATCCGCTGGCTGTTTGGATAATTCCATTTTAATTCCGTGGCCTCTTATTTTACATAATAACGGTGGTATTTCATTGCAGTCAGTGTATATTTGCTGATCTATAGGCTAAAATATTTATTTGGGTCTGGTTTTAAGAGAATGTCAAGAGGGACTATATTTAGTTGTGATATCATTGCTATTTAAAATGACAAATAAAGTGAAAAAAAAAGAAAGTATTACTAAAATCTTTAAATAATAACTTGAAGTTGGCAGAGTGACTGCTTGATGATATATTTGCAAATCATTTCTATAAAAATATAGGTAAATAAATGATTGCCCTTACAATCATTAACATTTTTTATGTAATTGTATATTTGTTTTGTTTTTACAAAACAAAGCCATTCTTTGTGGGAACAATGTATTATTTAATCGATTAAATAATATGTTAAGGAAGAGGCAACTTTCCGACTGGTGATTTACTTGAAGTAACTGGTGAATTACTTGAAGTTCCCCAAAAATAACAAGCAGTACGTGGTTTTCGTACCTCTAGTATTAGAATATTCGTTATGATTGGTAAGTTTAATATCAGAGGGACGAATTATATCAGCCAGCAGTAGTTCTACAATCCTCAGTTTGATTTCCCCATAAATTAGACATTTTACTTAAAATAGAAATCACAGTTGTGATGAGAGGGGAGAATGATGGAATAGTAGGGTCTAATAGGACCATTTGGAGTGTCTGTATATATAAGAACAAAGAATAACACCAAATCTGCTTACATCTGTGCATCATCGAAATATCTTCTTGTAGAATTGCATATCAGTTCTGGCTGTCACTGCTGTACTTGTGGACCGTATGCCTGATCATGAAGGTCACCTTCATCAAGTAGAATGCTAATCGACAAGCTGTGGATCTGCCATTACTGTATTGTTAAATGTGTTTGGAATGCGTTGACCCAGTTTGCAAAATGCTCACCGATACCCTGGCCACCAGTTGTCAAAAACCTGCAGACATCTTTTTTCCTCTCCTTTGTACTCCTGGAACAGAGTTGCTGATATATCAGATGAATTATTTATAGACTCAAATGTCAAAACAGTTGGATTTGTTAACCGAGGAAAGTAATATTCTGCGGAATGCAAATTAAATCAGCTCAATGTTTTCTCCAAAAAAAAGTCTAGAATGCAAAGGAAGTTAATATATGGTCATTTCATCATTTATATCTATTTGTCAGATGACTGGGTTTAATTTATATCTATTTGTCAGATAAAAATATATGAATGATATGAATTGATATGCAATATGTTATATACCGTATTGGCTCGAATATAGGCCGCACCTGATTATAGGCTGCACCCCGGCGGAAGTGCTGGCAGCGGAGGTTGTCTATGCGCATCACGCAGACGTCCACTGGAAGCCAGAGAGTAGGATCCAGGTCTCCTGCAGCGCTTCGGGGGATCTGGATCCTAACTCTGCTACTTGCCCGCAGAAGGCTAAATGAAAAAGAAAGAAACACCTGCCCGGGCCCCCAGAACTTAAAGTGGGGGAAAAAGTGTGGCCTATATTCGGGCAAATATGATATTATTCTTTGTTAAAAATAAAAAAAAAAGAAAACCTTTGCCCCAGCTTGTGAGTGTCACCTTTGCCCCCATGAGTTTATCAGTGTCCCCCTAACAACCAAACAGCCTGCCTGTGCCATCTTTGCCCTAGCTTGTCAGTGCTCCCAAACAGCTTATATGTTCCATCATTGAAATTGTTGCCCCGAACAGCTTGTCTATGCCATCATTGCCCCAAATAGCTTGTCTGTGTCTTCCCACTGCCAACATACACATATTTACACAAATGTACAAGTACTCATGCTTAGACATGATACTCATACTCACTAACACACATGTACACATTTATTCTAACATACTCCGATTCACACCACTTATATACACAGCTTTCATCACATCATGTGACCTCGCTGTGTTCTTGTCTCCCTGTGTCAGTTAAAAAATAGTTAGAAAGGACAACAAAAAAGGAAAACTTTCTTGGTTTTTCATTCTGTCCTCATTATGGATTTAACTAACACTAATTTAGATTTACATTGGTTGGTTTGTTGTTTAGTATTAGAGGCTTAATATTATAATTATTAGGCTAGATAAAATAGGATGTGGGTTCCCTTAGCATCCTATGGTTAATTTAAACCTGTGAATTCTTATGCCTTTGTCTTCAGGATATATTCATAAAGTTATTTTTTTGTTTTGACCCCCATGATCGCATCTGAAGGCAGCTCCAAAGATTCTGTGATGCATGAGTCTAATAGATCTTCCCACAAATGCATTGATAGTGAAGCTGATGATAATCCCTGGTCTTATTCAGTATCATGCTTGTTTAAGATTGTTCACAACACTTCTGTATTAGTTACCCGGTATAGGTGTTGGGGTCAGCTCCAGGCAGCCCCTAGCAGAAGGAAACTGGGCAGAGATTAGATGAAACGTAGGCAGGGAGTAGCCAAAGGGTAGATATGAAATGGACGAGGCCACACGCTGCTTATCTGCGTATAAAAAGAGGAGACTGACCTGGAGACCCAGGAAGCAAAGCTTCAACCGGAGAATTCAAGTCAAACCTGAATTATTCCCAGGAACGGTTCGATTGTAAGCTTGTATGAGCAGGGCCCTCCTCACCTGTTGTCTCTTGTTACATACTACTTGTGTCCTGTCCACCCATTGTACAGCGCTACGGAATTTGATGGCGCTATATAAAACAATAAATAATAATAATAACGGTTATCATCAATTAATGAACTATTTTATTGAGCTATTAAAAGGCAAGTTTTTACATTTTCTACCTATTCATTTCACCCGTTTAGCATTCTTACTTTGGCTTCTGAAGCCGAACATAAAGTGCTCATATAGTGACACCCTTCACAAAGTGTTCATTGGTAAAATTAATTTCCCTGTAAAATGTGCAAATTATACCACAAACGAAACAAGAAATTTGTCAGAATAATTTTTCGTCTCTTTGCACAAGTCTGGTAATTAGTTTCAGGTCCTATAATCACTTACATCAACATTACTGCATTAGGCTCCATAGAATACAGGAAGGAGAACGTTCGAATTTTTGAAAGAAGATGTAACGTGTTGCAAAATATTGACATTGAATAACTATGGATTTATAATGTGCAGCTGTGGGATGGATACACTCGCCTGGAAGCTACTCAAGAATAAGAGCCTAGTGGCCGCGTGTATCCAGGGTGCCTCTGTACATAGGTCAGCAGCCACCAGCCTTAAAGTGAAAGGTCTGTTTTTCTTCCCCAGTTCAACCTTGGTGATAAGGAAGGAGATAAGACCTTCTCAAGGGCTGTTTCTATTCTATGAAATACCGTGCCATTGCTTCTCAAAGTCTCCTCTAATCTCCAATGCGTAAAAATGCCTGGAAAATGCAATTACAATGTTATAAACAGGGATATATTATGTCTGCACTCATATAAGAAAAAAAAAAACTAATGGGTTTCAACTATTACACAATATACAGAATGGCCAAAAGCAAACTTGCTTCAAACGATTAGTGTTCGCTGGAGTATGAAAAGTTGCTGTACAAATCATAGAATCACAAAAATAACTACAGGTCACTTCGAAGAGCCCATGGCACATTGCATTAAACAGAAAGAAAGTTTGAGTTTGAATTATTTATGCATATTTAAAACATACAGGTTTTTTTTAAATAAAATGTCACGGAATACCTTATTATATTTTATTATATATTATTATATTTCATGTTTTTTTCTCTACATGCAAAAACAGATGTTTTTTCCAGATAATTCAATGTTAGATATCTTTTTCTACTTTGCTAAATTTCACACGGGGACTCCCTCATATTTTTTTATAACCAGAATAATCATGTTATTTTTATGTATATTTTCATTCAGATAACAAAATAGTTATCCTGTCAATGAAAAGTAAGTAAAGGGCTTGGAGGGCCATCATATGCCTTTTATGCTTTTTTTTAGGTTGTGCGCTCCCCTATTTTGTAAATTTTTGTGCTGTGCATTTTTGCAAGTTGTGACCAAATCATAGAGTTGAACAGCCTTTCCTGTATTATTGCGTCCGGAGAAGGCTTTCAATTGATTGAGAGTTTCTTTTTGGGTTAAAATGCAAAGCAGACCCACTGATTCCGCTTATAGCTATGAAAATTAGGTAGGATTCGCCAAAGTTAGGGTACTTTAAAGTGGTATTAGGCTAAGCAATATATGGCCATATAGTGTGAAGGAATCCCCAATATTCATGCCTTAGATGTTAGGTGTTTTTTTAATAATAATCACTGGGTATGCGTTCAATTCTTGCTTTGTTTTGTTTTGCATCTAACATAGAGACACTTTCAAAACACAAACACACAATCTCTCCCTACCCTTTCTCATAACTTTTTCATTTCTTTTGATCATACATCTCTCTCCTTTCTCACCTCTTCTTTTTCTCTCTATCTCTCATCTTTCTCTTTTCTCCCTATCTTTCCACCTTTTCACTATCTCTCCCCTTTCCCATTATTTTGCCCATTTTCCCCATCTCTCTTCTTTCTCATTACCTCTCCCTCCTATCTCTCCCTTTTCTCCTCATCTCTCCAGCTCTCCTCTTTATCTTTCTCTTTTGCTCTTCATTTTCATACTATCTATTTTATACCATCTCCTTTCTCTCCATCTGGTACCTTTCGGAAGTCCTGTGGTGGGAGCGCGAGGTCTGTTCAAACAGACCCAGAGTGCTCCATTGCCGTGTGAGCGGCTTCAGTGCTTAGCGCCAGCATATGACTTAATATCCAGGCGATCGGCATCAAGAGCCTTCACGCTTCACAGGTGAGCAGTGAACCAGAGATCTTTATGAACAGACCTCAAGCTCCCTTTATTTTGGGCCATTTGGAGGGAGATCTATCATCTCCCCAACCAGCTCTGCTCCTTGCATCAGAATTATTAGAGGCTAATACAGTAAGGAAATCGAACCATGAATGGGATATGCATAAAGTTATCATGATAAAGGATTGATTAAGAGTCTTAGATCAGGGAAAATGGAAAGACTAGATGGGTCAAATGTTTTTTATTGCCCGTCAAATCCTTTCTATGAAGTTAAATAATATTCATTACCCATAGTTGGGTTAAATAGCTCCATGGTTATTAAAGAAATTGTGTCAGCTGAGCCTCTACTCAAAAAACCTGAATGCTAGTGGAAACTGGAATGCTTGTTGTTGTGGATTAAGAATGATTCCATCCACTATAAAATGAAAACAATTCTCCCTGTTTGTTTTTGGTAAATCTGAGTAAACACAAAGTTACTATTATATTCTGTGTTTTTGTTACATTATCATATTTGGTATGGATTAGAGCTGTCCACGTTTTATTAAATACCTGATTGCGGAGTGGCACAATTATACATTAGAAGACAGGGCTGGACTGGCAATGACGAGGTGGCCCTGGCACTTAAAGGTCAGTGGCTGTCTGCTGACTATATTGTAGCTGATGGCTGGATATGCATGGCGCTTTTTACATTTTTATTCGCAAGTAGTATGTAGCGGGGCATTTACAGCTGCTGGTGGTAGTATCTGATCTGCCACTGGGGGAGAGAGGCAGATTTGGTGAGTTCGTGGCACTGTCGGTCAGCAGCCTACTGGGCATTTGCCTGGTGTGTAAGATGGCTAGTCCGGGCCTGTTAGAAGAGTTGACTCCATGAAGGTGGTGGGATTGAAATCCAAAACAGAAACAAGAAGAAAAGAATGTTTGTTTTTTTACGTTCCATAACAAGATGATTTTCTAAGAGACCAGAGAATGAATGCTTCATTTCCACAGATCCTTATGAAAATATTGCATAGTGTGTTTTATTCCCTGAATTTTTTATTATGTCTTCATGTGCTTTTTGGTTAATTTCTCCATCGGAATCATTCCTATCCTGACACAAGTTAAAATCCAACTAGTCTGCCATACTTGAAGCTTTAATGCAACCTAATTTTTTTTTTCCTTTTTTTTGCAACCTAATTTTTGAAACTCTACTAAAGAGGTCTTTTTAATGTTTCAGAGAAATGACGAAGAGGCTGTATTGGACAGAGGAGGGACACGTTCTCTTCTGAAAACACAATTTGAAAAGGAAGATTTGGAAGGTAGGAGAAGTGATTATTTTTTTTTAATCTGTACTTTGCATTGTTATGCATGAATTCAGGAAAAGTATAATTATAAAAACAAAAAAATCTGTTAAAATAGTTTAAATATATGGTGGTATTTGGTTTTGAACCTGTTGCCTGTTACCTGATTTGTATTATCACAGATTTGTATTATCACACATAGATAGCTGAGTTCCATTTATAAGTACATTATGAGCACTCATTGCTCAATAATGTCATGTTTGATTAATTTTACCCTTGGTATTATTGTGAGGTTCTTTTAAAGAATGCAAAAGCAGATGAAGATTATGCACTGGTTTTGTCAGTACCCTAGCTCACAATGGGTATGTGGTGCAGAGTTGCCCTCTGGAGACCCAGGACATACTGGACCAAATGATGGAAGCCAAGAAAGCACTTTAGATATTATTACGTAATCGCTCAGCTCTGGCTTACCTGACATCTGACAAGCATGGAGAAGTCAGCCATTGTGTTCTACTCAGCTATAAGATAAATGATAGCAACAAGGAAGAGAGAAAACCCATCGCCATATCATTTGAGCTTACCATCGGTGAATTTGGAGGTCTGGGAGTTTATGTTTCATCCATAAATCCATGGTTCCATATGTTTGTGTTTGAGTATGTGCTTAATACAAATTTACTACATGGAGATACATTGTGGCTCTTTGTAAGAATAATAAGATAATGCATTGAGTTTAGTGAACACCTTTGCATGTAGGCTTGTGGAATTGTGTCAGTTATGTCTCTATGACTTTATGAGTGCAATGTTCATATATAGCTTGATTTAATCTCCAAAATTCATTAACATGGAATTATTTCGCGTAGGATTAGGCAAAAGTGACACATCTCAACAACAAATTTCAGAACAAAACAGCCACATTCATTCCAATTCTGAGCTTGTACAGAATTCCACATAATTGTTGACTCAATATAAGTGCCAGAATTTAAGCTTTGTCTCGAAGGAATAGAAAAACTAGATGCAAGCTATGGGCCAGCATTTGTATAAAGAAAAATACAAGTATTGTAAACATTTTAGTGTACATTTTATAGTAGCAGCCAATGATTGCTTTGCAGCGCCGTCTTCAGAAACATTTTGGTGACACCAAAGTTATAATATATACACTTTTACTTGCCATATATATAGTCACATCATCCCAACCAAGGTACATTTATTGGTTTTTAATGTATTGTTTCACAAAAAATGCTCACTATATCAGGTGGACCACAGAGGGACGTTCTGAAGAGGCTGAACTATAGAAATGAAACATAGGCTTTAGAACATTATGTGGGTAATCATTTATATCTGGAAAGGCTAAAGTGATCTAAAAAAAAGTATAGAATGTTTGTGAAGGGGCATAATGCCACAGCGCATGTTATTCTGACTCATCTATGTTAGCTTACACAAAATTTAATGTCTTAAATTATAACTATAACTTCTAAATGTGTAGACATGTACACAACTATAATTCATCGGTGTTATGCTGATCGGCAACTCGGAATCCATAAAGGGTATAATTAACATTTTGAAATCCACAGATTATCTGCAATTATTTTGAACTCATGTTATTGTGTATATGGAGTGCACTTAACTGTAGAACTCTTGTTCCATTAGAACACCCACATAACATACAGTGTGTCTGTAGCACCACTTCACCATCATCATTATCTGTGCAGAACATGGTTTTGTACGGGTGAAGCAATAACAAATAATTAACACCACCTGCCTCTTCTTAAAATCTTAAAGGCATCGCCTCGAGCCATTTCAATTTCTTGAGGGAAATCTAAACATGTATTGTGTTAAAAGATTGAAATGTTTTCTCTATTATAAAGAGCATCACTTTATTTAAGACATGCTATCCCAGCCAAGATAAGGTTTGGGCTGGCATACTGACAGGGGAGGAAGAGACCAGAAAGCAGTAGACCACCATGCCAAGGACCATCCTATCTTCACTCTAAGCCTTGCCCCTGTGACGTAAACACAGTGCCCAAGAGGGGCAGAACTGTATTAAACACAGTAAGGCTGCCAAACATGATAACATAACCACTAACAATCAACTCAACCAACAAACCTAATGGTCAACAACTTCAGTTGTAAAACACAAATGAGCTTAGGTTGAACTTGATGGGAACTTGATCCATTTCAATTTTTTGCGGGGCCTGGGGTGCAGTGCTCAGCAAGATCAGCAAGAAGCCTAGGGTCCTTGGCCCACCTTGCTAGCAGTGGTTAGAGACCATAAAGATTACTGCCCCTTCCCATTCAAATGTATATTAAAAAGTATGCGCAGGGGACATTTGCCTCAGTGGAGACGTACCTTTAGGCAGGCTATTTAGTTGCTATGCGTTCTTGAGTTGTTCTAAAACTTTTTAATATGTGAGTTTACCCTTTGGGGATCTTCTAAGATCTACCCCAAGTGTAAAAGGGAGTACAAATGTGGACTCTAGGATTCAAGTTTTTAGATTTATCAGCCTGGTAGTTTTTTGAAGGGACTTGAAGGGAGATGAGGCAATGTTGACGTGAATACACTTTATGAAGCATTAGGTTTTTTCAAAGCTCCATCACCGACCTTCTCTGGGGAGATTCCTTTCATTAAGTCATTTGGACTGACGGTGAGCCTGCACAGGGCTAATTTCAAGATTCCTCTGCTATTTAGGACAATACTGGATTCATTCTGTACTCTGTTTGGGGCAACACGTTCAAATACCTTTTGATGAATATTAATCTGTGTTGAAAAGGAATGACCAATGCAAATATTTGCTCAATATGTTTTTTTTTTGGAAGTTAAATGCAACATAATCCAAGCAAAATTAAAAAAAAACCTCTAACTTTATTGCACGTTCAGTTATTTTATCCTTGCAAGCTTATGATTTTGTGTTGTAATACTTTGTAGTAAAACCATAAAAAGCTTCTTATTTTTTTCTGTCGGTAGAATTAAATTAACAATATACTGTTGTTTTCAACAGCTATCCCAGAAATGTATTACACCATCAAAATCTCTCTGTACAGCAGTTTCTGAAGGTGACATTGTGTGTTAATGTAATATATACTTAGTCTAGTGACACATAGGTGTATTTGGACATCATTATCTAGAAGACATCGGTATATGACTTGGATATAATATATATATCTAGAAATGAGTATATCTGAATTTAGATAAGCAAATAGGTTTATATTGGTGTATTTCTCTAAAATTGCCTACTTTCGACTCCAGTCCATCTGTCTGCCCATCTATCTTTTTCCTTCCTTTTCAACCTTAAGCTATGAGAAGGTGGCCATAGAGGGACAAAATCTCACCTGCCCATGCCAAGTTCTTAAACTAAAAGCATGGCATCATTGACGTAAGATGAATTTTTGGGCCAGCATAAAAAGGCATAGACTTCCATGAGCTGATGAGACATTAGAGGTCTCTTGGAGCAATATGCTGTATTCCTATTTTGTTATTAAGCCAAAAGTCATCTAGTAATTGGTCTTTCTCCTCTCTTTTGCCTAATCTGTCTCCCTCTCTGTTGTCTCATCTGTCAGCCGTCACTCTCCTGTCATTTCTTGAGACCCTCTCCTGCGGCGTGGTCAATTTTCTATTATGAGCAGAACATTGTGTATCAAATTGTTTTCCATAAGATTCTCTGCTTTGACTAAGTTCACATCTTCCGACAAGTAACATGTCAATTGTCGGCGATGAAAAGAGTCTTGTAGAAGTTGCTACTGTTCATTAAACAGAACAATCTGATCATTATATTGTACCACAGGGAACAGCTAAAATGTAGCTAAATGTAGCTCATTTAGTAAGCATTAGCTAAATCAGATTTTTAGACACAGAAGAAGGGTAGTTGGTGTATTAATTACTCTTGGGTTATACAGTGTTTGTTATTATGTTTCTTTTGTCTTGTTCATAAGAGTGTGTACTTAATATTAATTGCTTACTGGGGTGAAATAAAATATCCACTATCACTCATTTATGTGAACCCTGGTTGCAATCAAGACCAGTTGGATCTAGTATATATGTGAAAACCACTTGGCTTATTATCATATTTCTGTAGGTCATCGGACACTGTTCATTGGAGTACATGTACCTCTTGGGGGGAGAAAAAGTCATCGGCGTCACAGGCATCGTGGACACAAACACAGAAAAAGAGACAGGGAGCGTGACTCAGGGTTAGAAGATGGTCGAGAATCTCCTACATATGGTGAGCTTTGATGATCTGTTATCATTTTTTAAATTATTGAAATAAAAAAAAATAAAAAATGAAATGAAGTCTTAGATTGCGTTACTTCTGGTGGTGCAGCACCAATGGAGTAAAAGGTTTAGGGTAACCAGCGTCCTTATGTCCATCTCAAAATGTTCTCTCACACATCCACAAAGGTATATAATCCTATTATCTTTAAGGAACCTGTTCTCTTTGAAAAATAATTTACACTGATGACATTACTCTGCAGACCAACTACTATGTTGCCCCTCCAAAGGTATTAACAAAAATGCATTAGCAATTCATTCTCATTGTATTCACTTATTGTATTTCTTTCCAGACACTCCATCCCAAAGAGTGCAATTCATTCTGGGAACAGAGGATGATGATGAAGAACACATTCCGCATGATCTTTTCACCGAGCTGGATGAAATTTGCCTACGTGAAGGGGATGACGCAGAATGGAGAGAGATGGCAAGGTGAGTTCCATGGCTGGAGATGCTGTCCTTTTAAAATGATCCGTCTTGCAGATGAAAAGATCCGTAATACAGTTAATCTACTATTCAGTCTGTCCTCTGGAAAGCTTATATTTTAAACATGAAACTTCAACTGGATTAGAAAAATTTTCTATGGTAACATTTAAACCTGTTTATGCCAGCGTGAAATACAATTACCTGGCATTTGAAAGCTCTAAGGAGATTATCTATAGACTGGCACCCAGAACACGACTGAGCACTAAGAAATATATTATTTATGGACAAGAGGCCCTTTAAAAGAATGGCCTATCTACATCTCTTTATATGTATATGTTTAAGGAATTTAAAAGCATCTATCTTACCAGCATTTATTTATACCTTTATCTTGAAATATGACATGACCTTCATCTAAGTCATAATAATAATAATAGTAATAATAAATATCTGTTTTAACAGATAACACATAGATGGTTGTATTGTCCTTGTCTTTATTGAATACATAATTCAAACATTCAGAGTGCGGGTTGGAAAAAAGTATGTGAACCCCTAGGCTAATCACTTCAACATAAACTAATTGGAGTCACAGGTTAGCAGACCTGGAGTCCAATCAATCAAACAGGATTGGAGGGGTGTTTTTGGAGCTACTTTGACATAAAAAAAACACATTTTTAGTTATATTGAGCTTTTCTCAAGAAGCTTCTGCTGATGTGGAACCTGCCTCACAAAAAAGAAATCTCAGAAGACCTATAATCAAGAATAATCAAGAATAAAGACATGAAGGAAATGTTGTTTCTGTGTTATTAGCACATTGAGTTCGTCCGCACTTGTGATCAGATCAGATGGGTAATTCCATAGACTTTATTTTCTTTTTCTTGCCACTGTATATATTTTTTTCCAGTAGTAGTTCAACATCCCAGTAGCTTACTACTTTTATATCGTAACCCATATCGTACACATATGATCCGTGTTTCTGTGTATTCCAGTGTTAAATTGGAATAATAGCCAGTGTAAATCTATATAATTGCATAGTAACAGGGATTGACAGTTCAAGAATAATGTAATATTATACGCATACCTAATCCTTTCTTGTTTGGTAAGATGGCTGAAGTTTGAAGAAGATGTTGAAGATGGTGGAGAAAGGTGGAGTAAACCGTACGTTGCCACGTTGTCGCTTCATAGCTTGTTTGAATTAAGAAGCTGTATCCTGCATGGTACCGTTCTACTGGACATGAGAGCCAATACCTTGGAAGAAATTGCAGGTATTGTATTAATAAGTTGCATAATAAGTGATATTGAATTCCTCGTTTTTTACTATATGCAAGCAGGAATTTTTGAGAATTCTCCAGTAGATCTTCAAATTTTTACTTTCCATTCGGCTCTAATCACTTGTGTTCCAATAGGCCTGTTAAATCTTTTTTCTTTAGGGTCTATTTGCAATATATTTGCTGCGGTCCTCTTTTAAGAATCCCCATAAGAATCCCCTTTTGTTAAGTTACTGTTCCTTAAAAGATCAAGGAGAGATAACATTGAGACAGGAAAGCCATTGATATGCTAATTCTGCCACCATTGTCCACAGATCAGAGCTTATTTGTCATAAAAAGATAGTCCATGACTTTTGATTATTCAAAAATAATCACATTGTAAGCTGTAATCATGATGATTTTCTTTTAACACTCAGTAATAAACATTCCTTTTTTTCCTTTTTTTTTAAAAAAAAACCGTGTTAAACAATATGCTTACCAAGGATAAACAGAACAATGGCTCTTTAGCGTGACATCTTGAAAAAGTGTGTGGGGAGAAAAGAGCTTTTGTTTAAAATTATAGCTTTTTACCAAGACAAGAATAGAGTAAATTGCGCTTTATTAACAATACTGTGAAGGAGATGTCTACTTTTATTTTATGTCAAATAAAAACCAACAGATGTTTTTTTTCTGTATGTAGCTGTATTTTTTACATTTCAAAATCCCAGATGCCATTTAAAATTCCGTGGATGAAGGGTTTCATATTCCCAACGAGATTAATTATGTGTCAAACAGAGATCATTAATTTTTGCTAATTGCTATCCAATAACGCCTCTATAACTGAGAAAGAAACCCAGATGGCATGACATATTGAAATACGGAGGTCTATTCAATGAAATCAAAGAAATTAGTATTTTTTCAGACATGCAAAAATATTATCTCATTTTCCCTTTTATTCCATTACACCAAACACTGAAATACAATTAATACAGGACACTAAAAGTAAGACACATCTTCTACCTGATTAAAATGGGTTAAAATTACTATGAAGTGAATGATATCATTGGGATTAATGGCTGCTCATCTTCATTAAGGAACTGTCATCCTCACCAGGTAGAGTAGTTTTGCTAATATAAAGGGTTGTCCCTTAATGCATAATTATGTTGGTGATAGCAGAACCATTCTTCATCATGGAGAAACTGGACTCTGCCTCATGCCCTGTCTTTAGAGGCTCCTCGCGTTCCCACTGCTTATCACTTACTTACTACCACATCCTTGATCAATGCAGAATGCTAACATGACATCATATGCCAACACTCTCATTTCCTGTTGAGTGATCAAGCGCCCCTGTGAACTACTACTACTCAATGGGCAGTTTACAAGGGTGATTCAACACCCAGCCTATTTACACTTTGAAGAACTAAGCCTAGTTGGCACAGCCTCCACAGCATGCTGTCACTCTGTGCAGAGCGCTGAGATATGATGTCATATCCCACTGCCCAGCAGTAAGAACGGTATCCAGGGTGGTGGTGCCCTACTACAGTGCCCAACATAAATATACCCTAAATCTGGCATCTTTGGAAACTCGTTGTATTGTTTTGAATTCCAGAAAAAACCCAACGAGGTTTGTTTAGAAAATGCACTTTACTGCAAACTGCTAATTCTTGACCAATCAGAAATTTAATCATGAGTATTAACCTAGAGGTGTCGTCATACATGAAACATAATGTGTTTCGCTTCAAAATGATACATAAATTTCATCCATAACACTTATGCAAGAAATTAAATATACATATTTTGTTTAACAGATATGATTCTTGATCAGCAAGTAGCTTCAGGACAGCTGAGTGAAGACGTTCGTCACAGAGTTCATGAAGCGTTATTAAAACAGCACCATCATCAAAATCAGAAGAAGCTAAGTAACAGGATCCCAATAGTACGTTCCTTTGCTGACATTGGCAAGAAACAATCAGAACCTCATTCTATGGATAAGAATGGTACGTTTGATTTTGCAAATACTATTTAAAACCATGTATATAAGCTTAAATGTATACACTATATCATTTCATTAGTGGTGTCCAGAAAGTCTTTCAATTGCGTGAGTGTGGGTTAAAATTTAGAGCAGTTCCACTGATTCAGTTCCTTGGTAAGCAAAACAACAATGAAAAATAAGACTCACCAAAATTGGCATAGTGGTGGGCTAAGCAATATATGGCCATCTAGTGTGACGGAATCTCCAATATTTCTGAGAAATAGTATTTGATGGGTGTGCTCGGATCTCTTGCTTTGCTGTTTGTCCGAATTCTACTCAACTTGAATATCAATGAGTTAGGGTACAATCAAGTCATTCAAGTTACCACAAGTTCACCATATACTAGACTAGGAAATTAACAAATGTATTATATTGTTTCTGTGAGTAATTTCTTTAAAGAGGATTCATAATTTGAAGTATATCATTGTGAGGTCATTTAGAGAGTACTAAATGCAGCTGTATGGAAGAAAATCTCATTGTTCTTACTGTTTTAGTGGAGAGCAGAAGATGTAGCCTCCATCAGCACAGCTCTCTCCCATCTCTTGCCCTAGTAGTATATGTATATTAAATACAAGAAGCTCCATATATAAATTCAGATCCAAGCACTATGTATTAAAGAAAACGAGATAACATGGAGCCTTTAATGAAAAGTTTTTTTCACTTTTTTATTTGCCCAAAGAAAAAAAAAGATGTAGCGTTACATGTGCTTTTGAGACCTTGTAGGTTTCTTCTTTAGATGGAACAAAGAGACCTCTAAGATCCTGAAGGTATCAGCTTTAGCTAAAAATCTAGTATACACCAATGGTTGTCCTAAACAACTCATTCTTTCAGAGAACATCCTGAAAAGAATGACTTAAACGGCCAAGTTACATGAAAAACAAGCCATTTATTATTGTATACATACATATAATGTAATGTAGGGTAGCATTGTGGAGAACTGAGTCTTGTTTTACATTGTTCTATGTTTATCTCAATGCAAGCAAAGTGCTGCTTATGCTAGTGAGGTCCATAAAACATAAGTAGTCAGTTGATCCCACTGGGTTATTAAGACAAAAAAAAATCTTTTTTCCCCATTAAGAACTCCGTAAAAATGAATTTGCCTAGAAAATTGGGTGAAGTTTCCATAACTAAATGCATCCAAAATAAAAATAATAATAAAAATTAAGTGATCGGGCAAAAACTATGAATGAGCAAACCCAATATGAAACAGCAACCCAATAACCTGCCCTATTGTACATCCCCACTCAGGAGAACCTCAAGTCTAACTCACTTTTGCTATTACATAGAAAACATATCCATTGACTTGTCGGTCTGATTGCATCCAATGGGGCGTTTGTATGAGTTGGTCCCAAACCTCTTTATTCATTTTTTTCCCTTTGGTAAATCTCTGGGGGCTCTCTTTAAGTATTATGTTGAGTTCAGATGTAGATCTCCTTGCTCATTTGCATCTGAGGGTTACCACTTGTTCTTTGGTGACAAGGTCTGTGAAGGCTAAAATGTATATTTGTGGTTGTTAGTTCCCTTGAGTGGTCTAATTCTCGCCTGCCCTTGTGGCTGATATCTTACGAGTTTTTCTTACGTAATGTTCCATTAAATGCTGCCAAGGCTCTACATTTTTTGATAAACATAAAATGCTTTTTAAGAAATTTGGCAATTTTTTAAAATATTTTTTTAGTGTCATTGCTTGACCCTAAGATTACAGGTCAAATATATTATATATATATATATATTTTTTTTTTAAACAAACAGTGTTCTTTTAGTTGTGAAACTATTAATATCTACAAAGGTTTCATTTTGCCATCTAGTGGCTGATACACATCATTCTGAAAATTCAAACCTGATAGGGAATCTGTTTTTAGTCGGGGACTATTGTTTGAAATTACAGATAAAAAGCACAATATTCTGCACAGATTCTGATGGACTTCATGTATTTGTTATTAAAATAGATGTATATGGAGTGGAAATATGTTCTTGAGTATAAAAGGTATGCGGGGAATCCTCACGTAACTATCTTACAAATCCTCTAATGTCTTCTCCATGTTTTTTTTTTCCCAATTGTTGAAATCATTGAATTCCAGGATTTTCATGTAGTTCTTTCATTTCAACATCATGTCTGTTGTCTAATATTTTCTCTAATTCTGCCTGTTGCTTAATATTGGAAATGTCTAGATTTAAGCATGTTTGTCCGGTGGGAATGGTGACACAAGCAGAACTACTTTGCAGTTCTCTGCTTTACCAATGCTGTTACTTTACAGACCCAAACCTACTATTTTTTTTAAAAAATAAAACCTTTTGTTGGAAGTTGAATTGCATGCATTGGTAAATAAGGACCTTGCGCAATGTACTGTATGTTTTCTCATTCACCCTACTGTTTCACTCTGTTGTATGTATTTCTAACAGGCTCATCTCATCTCTGTTCCTTCCCTCATCTCTTACCTTTGGCCTCTCTAAAAGTCCATTTCGAGTTTTTCGAGGTAGTGTAAAAAACAAAATCCACATTGCTTGAGTTCTAGGTTATTTTGTGTTGTTTTTTTTTGTGATCCTGCATGCTGTTAATGTACTGAGTACATTTTATGAACAAGGTATTAAAATAGCATCTTGGCAAATAGTATCTATCTCACTATATATATTATAAACCCTTTTGAGAAATAGAATTGTATCTATTGATGTGTTCATGTAACCATGATCTGTAATGGCGCATAACTCCATTATGCTTCTAGATTAAGTCTAAAAAGCACGTGAACTAGGCGTGTTGGCCCTACTAGTGGTTTAATAGCTTCATTTGTCTCCTGTCACTCGTCATGTGAATCAGCATTCACATTAAACATCAGATTCACCAATAAATATGTGAGTTTTTTTGAGGGATGGATTTTTTCACCAACTTTTTTTTTGCAAAGTAGAATTGCGTACTGCTGCGTCATAACAGATCTTTGACATATGTCTTCTCTTATTATATGTAAGATTGCATTATATGTTTTGTATTGCATGGCTTATTTCTCTACTCAAAGAGAGAAACTAATATTTCAAAACTTAATTAACTCATTATAAAATGAATCCGTCAACAGTGTTATCTTTTTCAATTCATGTCATTGGGACATGAATGAAGGTTGATTCCTTCAGGGAGATGCCTCACCGACAGATATTTGTATTATTAGATGTACTTATTCTAATTTTATATTTAAATCTCTGTAAGTTTTTTGGTTTGAAAGTTAGGGGTTAATTAAAATCATATAAGTGAGGCACAACCTGCAATAATGAATGACGTTCCGTCAATTACTGTATTGCACTCATATCTTCTTATAAAAGCAGTGAGTGTCAACTACCTTCTAACAAGAGGTAACAAAGTAGTTTCTCAGTGCCCCCCTAAAAGTATCGAGCCTCTCTAAGGCTTAAAGTCCCTTGACCATTGGCTTGTGAAGCATCTATAGAACAACGTGTCAATAAAATTGTGCAGTTAGGTATCCCCAGCTTTGAATACATTCATGTTATGGTTCTCTTATTTCCATATGATTTATTTATTTAGGATGTTTTCTAATGAAATATT
Source organism: Spea multiplicata (assembly GCA_009364415.1). NCBI lineage: Eukaryota > Metazoa > Chordata > Amphibia > Anura > Pelobatidae > Spea > Spea multiplicata. Next base: position 223,164 of record VKOC01000681.1, read on the forward strand.
TGGTTAATCACGAGTACCTTGTACTTGAAAATGTCATCACATATAACATAACAGATGGTTCTACAAACTGTAGTACACAAGCAATATGTGGAAAAGGACTTGCTAAAATTTTTGGAGCATGTTTATTCACTTCAAACCAGGATGTGTTTCTGCATATATATATATATATATACTGCGATTTAAAATGCACCCAAAATAGAATTTTCTTATGGAAAGATATTCCTAATTCATCCCCATAAAAACCTGACCTAGAAAAAATATATTTTTTTAAACTAACATTTCAGATTATACATTGATTATTACTAATTATTATTATCCAGGGGAGATTTGCATTGTACACGCTGTTCTAAAAGAAAATATCCCTCTGTACTTTATACCTTTTCTCCCGATGTAATCTAGATTACATAACAAGGCAGAAAATTTAACAGTGCAATAAAAGTAATAAAATGTTGCACAAAGTTAGTCTTGCTTTTCAGCAGGAAACATAATTACCTAAAGGATAAGGTGATTGATCTTTTTGACTCCATCTTTTTGGAGCCCGTTTTTCTCCGATGGACTCCAACGTGTCCGCCCGAGCACTACAGTGCTAAGAGCAATCATAGCTATCCTTTGTGCATGCGTGCCAAATTATTTTAGGGACATCCCTTTATTGCTTTGTCTCCATATCTCTATTCTCCCGGAGAGTGAGCGTACACTTTTGAGAGCTGTTTAAACTTGCTCATTTCTTTTGAGCATTGCCTGTTATATGTTGTGATAGCTGAGTTTCCTGATCATAATTAGTGTATGTCCTTTGGCTTGATCCCTATGCCAATTTATCCATCTTAAATTGCTGATCCTATGTATGAACCTTCGGCTTGTTTTCTATTTTGATCCTGAGCTTTGTACCCAGACCTCTGCTTGTCTTTGTCATTGTCTATTCCCTTGTCTGGTATTCTATTCTTGTCCCAATCCAGCGGATTGCCTTCCTATAGTTATCACCTTTTGCCTATAGTGTTACCATCCTGATGTCCCAAGGAATGTAGAGGTGCCGCTTATCGTTTTCTAGTGCATGACGTTCCACCATAAGGTATCTTTGATTAAGACACAAACCCTTCTCTATTTTCCGGAAAGGTCCTTGGTACGGTTTAACTCTGGTAGTGGGTTTTGAGGTCCTGCATCGTAGATACTTGCATTAAATGTCACAATGGTTCCCTTTAATATCCCTGTGTTCTTTTATGTGTCATACTAGGGGTTCATTCATAAAGATCGATTATCATTCTAAATGGTGAAAGGGGACCTCTTTGGCGATTGCAATAATTGGCCTCTTTGGCGATTGCAATAATTTTAACAACTTTAAAATTACTGAGTATACATAAAGCCCATTTTTTTGTCCTAGGAGTTGGTGAAATCTCTCAATGTATTAAATGATGTCAAACCTAGTGGAAGGCAAAACCATTCAAGTATAACCTGTTATGTTATACTCCATATGCAAGGCATATTCTGGGCTCAGTATGCCTTTGGTGGTAGGCATCTAATCATGGAGTTCAGTTTACCCAGAAAAGACTTTGGTAGCTTAATTGTGGTGAGGGGAACGCTTAATGTCCTTAATGTGTTATTAGACCATTACATGCCATGTCAGTGACATATTAAATTATTAAATGGAAGATGCATTGCACATAGGTCAACTTGCATCTAAGGGCACCATTTCAACAAGTAAAAAAACAACCCGTAATCATAGATAAAAGGTTAAAAAAAACATAACTGATTTAATATTATTAAGTATTGTCTATGTATTGTACTCTGTCCCAAATCACCCAGGTAAGACAGAGCACTTTTATATTTTACATTAAGGACACATTGTTTGTGTGTTGTTATTTTGGGTTGTAACGCCACCCTGTACTTCCTATTCTTTAGCAGGTCAGCTTGTTTCTCCGCAGTCTGCTCCCTCCTGTATTGAACACAAAAATGATGTCAGCAGAGAGAACAGCACTCTTGATGTTACCAAGGTGAGTGAAAGACAAGTATCTTCTGCCTCTGACTGCTTATAATGAAAGATGCTTTCCTCCTTTCTACATGAAATTGAATCGGCCGATACCTAGTCACAATAAAGCCAGCTGAAGGTTATTATGCATTACTTTGGTATTAGGGTTGCTTTGGTGTCACAACACAATCAACCCTTGAGTCCAAAGGATATAAAAGTGTACCGGGTTCCATGTGGGTTAACATAATGTTCTTTTTCTTTTGTATTGGAGGTGATATTTTTTTGGACCACTAAAAACCCAAAGCCTTGTTGCTGATTTGTTCAGGCACCATTTGTACATATAGTATATATATATATATGGCACCTTTTGGCTCGTCACCATACAGTTGTTATTGTAGCAACTCAAGAGAATTGCATTATGAAGCAATAGTTCTGTTTAATGCTATAAACAGTAAAACACAAATTGAAATTAGTCTTTAAAACTTAGCTATCAATTTGCTGGGCTGCTTTATATGTATATTATTTTTATTTTTTGGAATGTTAGTTGTATAAATATTTGACAAAATACAGCAATCTTTAGTGCCGTTTTTCCAAACTCTGGTTAAATGCCAACAACATTTGCATGAATAATCTCATAAATGTTAACAGAGAATATGTGCTGGTGTCTGAGACAGATGGCTGATGGAATCATATAAAAAATGTCCGTTTCACAAATCCACGTCGGAACGTGGTCACTGTGGCTTGTATTTAGATGATTAAACTAATGTTAATGGCATGCCCACCTATGTAGTATACCGAGGCATCTACTAAACCCAACCCCTGGACATGTACCATAAAATGTACATACATTTCATTTACATAGAGGACTGCTGCCGAGTGGCATTTAGTATATTTTAAAACAAAGTGATTCAAATTTATAATAAATTAGAAGTCCATGTATAAAAACAGTTCTGTTTCAACGTGGTGAAAATGGAGCCATTGACTGGATCCGTCTATTGAGCAGAGCTGTAATAAAAGGGGATAACAGTAATGTTAGCACCAATGCAAGCATTGCATCGATAAACAGTGTACTATTCAACTTCCTTTGTCATTATAACATCGCAACATAGAAATAGGATCTAATTTAAGTATTACTAGTTTTATAATTGGAGCTGTCAAGTTTGAGATAACCACAATAAAATTCAGCACCCGAAGTCAGCTATTAATTCCGTTAATATTTTGTTTAGTGTTCTGTTTCTTTAGCTATTCAGATTTAGAACTTTCCAGTTCTGACTAGGGCTGCCAAATTTAAAAAAACCCAGCTGTAATTAGTAACAGCGGCCCAACACCTTGCATCGCAGCCATGGCGCAATGCGACCACCCATACATTTGGCACATTGTTAATATTATGTGATCTCACTCACTTGCAAAAGCTGTCTCTCTATACTACTCAGTATCCGAGTGGCAATTGGCTTGACCTTTTAAAAAACATTCAAGCCAACCCAACCAAATACCAATGACTTGGCAACTTAAACTGGGAAATCGCCAGGTGAGCCAAAGCAAGATGGCATAGACTACTTACCTTTACTGCCCCTGTCATGGCATTTCTAGTCCTTGAATGCACTAACCCAGTCTAGTGCTGCACCCCACCTGGACTCTTCTTGTATTGTGTTACACAGTCCACATAGGATATTTATTGATTAGTGATAGTCTTGAATCATGTTGTTTATTTGTGTAGTTCATATCACAGAAAAAAATCATTATGTATGCAGATATAGCAAAAGCTACAAAATACCCTTTTCAATTCATGCAAGTGGCCACCAAGTGCCAAAACAAAATAAGCATACTTCTCAACCAAATGCAACAGAAACCCAAGAAAAAACACTCTCCAAATGTTCTTAATTATAAGAACAAAAGCAATGACCCATTATGAGAACCCTTGCTCATTTCATCAATACCCTGGTCTGAAGACCAATTCAATGAGCTCTCATTACTAATAGACAATGAAATGTTGAAAAGTTATCATCATCCCCAGCTCTCTCTTTCTCTTTCTTAGTTTGACTTACATTTTATGAAAAAGATTCCTCCGGGAGCTGAAGCGTCGAACATTCTCGTTGGTGAACTGGAGTTTTTAGATCGGGCCGTAGTTGCTTTTGTTAGGCTGTCTCCTGCAGTTTTGCTCTCTGGGCTTACAGAAGTTCCCATCCCATCCAGGTAGGTTTTCCTTATTCCAAACTGTGATATATGATTTCATGATTTCATGTCTCCTGCTTCGCATTGAATTCCCCACAAACAGGATCCTGTCCGCTTCGTCCCGTATCTTTAACATAATCAGCCCGCCACTTTACCCCTGCATGCCAGCCGCAGACAGCCCTATCTCACCGGGCATCATGGGCCCCTGCGTGCCCCCAATGAAAGTAATCGCCAAAGTCAGATTGCTATTTCTATGGTTTAAAGAGCTCAGCAGAGACACATCCGCTCTGCATCACCGTTGAATGAATCTGAGCTATTAGTTCTTTGCTAGTTACAGCTTTTATGACAATTAACCATTATTACATTTTGTTATAATGTGTATGTTATACTCCCATGATGCTGAGCCAGCCAGTGATAGAAGACACATTTTCAAAAATGAAATCAATGGCTTTTAGAAGCCATTTGATGATTGTGAAGCTATGAGAAATACTCGGTTGCCCTGCACTCCAGACAAGTTGATTTTTGTATATTTTTTTTTCATTATAGGAGTATTATATTTCTATTTTTGGGTGACTATTATGGGTAAATTGTTCTATTCTTGCTTAATAATTATCCATTTGTTCAAAAAGTATTTTCTATACAAAATTACAAAAGACATTTAAGTTGACTGTCATATACTGCACATTTACCTGTTACATCCAAACTTTGTTGCAGATTTCTGTTCATTCTCCTGGGGCCACTTGGAAAGGGTCAACAGTATCATGAGATCGGCCGATCAATTGCCACTTTGATGACAGATGAGGTAAGTTGTATGGTTCATGATTGAGATCATTTTTTTATACGGAATATGTTTCGTATATGGGATCACTTGATCGTCTGGAGTCAATGTTGCTGACTAGATTTGTTACATTTGTGACAGTGGCTACAATGTACAAATTCTTTTTTTTGTAAATATATGTTTATTGTTTTATCATAACAACAAAATAGGAGGGAAGTGGGGAAGGGAATACAAGGGGGGCAAAGAATAAAAATAAAAAATTAAAAGGGGATCCATAAGCCCACAACAGACAGGCAGATATACAACCCAACGCAGTGGGTCACCGTAGTTGAGCACAGAGCATGTACAGCAACAAGAATAACGCATGAAGAGGAATACATTGCGTACCACAATGGTCTATCAAAAGTAAGGCCATATACATTGCGTCAGCACAGAACCGCATAGGCAGAGACCGTAGGCCAAATAGGGGGCCTCAGGGCCGACCAAAACAGGACATGATGTTTTGTGTGGAGTGTGGGGGCACAGAGACCGAACATCTCTGACATAACAAGGGAAGGACACGGGGAAGAATGGCACACAAGAGGGAGACAGGAAGAGAAACTGGAAGGGGAGAGCAAAGAAAGAAAGGAGAGAAAGAGGAAAAGAAGAAAAGAAAGAAGAAGGAAAAAAAAAAAAAGGGGGGGGGGAAACGAACTCCGCAACCGCTCACACCTGCAACAGGGCCCGAACGTCAGAGCTCCCAATATACTCCATCCAATAATACCATTGCATCCGATACCTTTCACATTGATCATCCGAGGACATGGCCAACTCCTCCAAGGACCTAATATGTTCCACCTTCAGGATCCACTCCCGGAACGAAGGTGGCAGCGGATCCTTCCAGTGAAGCGGGACTAAGGCCTTCGCAGCATTAAGAAGGTGAGGCACTATCGACTTCCTATAGCCAGAGACCGATTGGTCAGTATGATGCAAAAGGAAAAAAGCCGGCGAAAACGGTACCGGACGGTCCGTGAACCGGGGCAAAAGTGAATGGATCTGACGCCAGAAAGGAACAATCCTCGGGCACTCCCACCACAAATGGAAAATCGTCCCCACCGCGGAGCCACACCTCCAACACGTGTCTGGCACATCCGGGAAGGCAGCATGGAGAACATCAGGGGACCTGTACCAGCGGGTCAAAAGTTTGTACGAGGTTTCCTGCAGCTTAGTACTGCGTGAGCTTTTATGAATGAGGAGAAAAATCTTGTCCCAGTCTTTCGGACCGAGAGAGATCTGCAGTGTTTGCTCCCAGAAACCTTGAAAACGGAGCGGGACAGTGAGATGCGCCTGTAAAAGAAGTTGGTATAGGAGCGAAACACCATGCGGAGGGAGGGATACGCCAGTGCATAAGAGCTCAAAATTAGTAAGAGCACGCGTCATGGTATGTTTACGAGCCGATTTTGTGAAAAAACTCAGCAATTGACAATAGTGAAATTTATCGAGAGTGGTGGGCGGCCTGCTAGTTATAATAGTATCTAATGGTCTCAACTTGCCGTCAAGGAGGAAGTCAGAAACGGGAGCCCCGTCCGTCAACGTGGTGGACAAAAAAGGGCCAGCGACCTGTCCCTGCGGGAAGTCAGGATTATTTCTAATGGGCGTCAGAGGCGAAGGATACGTCGTCAGAGAGTGCGATAAATGCAGCGAATGCAGCGTAAGAAGCGTAGCCCTCACAAACGGGTGAGTGCGGGTCAGAGCTCGGGAGTGGTGACGCGGCAACCACAAGAGATGGCGCAGGGGCACAGAAATCGCGTGGGCCTCAATGCCAACCCACAACTTGTGTGCAGGACGATGGCACCACTCCAGGGCTCGTAAGAGGTGGCAAGCCTGAAAGTACAAGCGGGGGTCCGGCAGACCCGCGCCTCCACTCAATTTAGGCCTGCATAAGGTCGCAAGCCTGATTCGAGGGCGCCCTCGAGACCATATGAAGCGCAGAAACATGGAACGGACCGAAGCGAAAAAGGCGCGGGGGATCTCTATTGGGAGAGACTGGAATAAAAATAAAAGCTTGGGCAATATAGTCATCTTGAGCGTGCTAATTCTCCCAAACCAGGAAATATGTTGAGGGGACCACGCGTCGAGGTCCTTCTGAATAGTAGACAACAGGGGAGGGAAATTATGGTGGTAAAGCCCCGACAGATCACGCGTAAGCCAAACACCCAAATACCTCAGTTTCTCTCCGCACCATTTGAAGGGGAAGCTAGAACGTAAATGCACAGCGTCAAGCGGAGCCACATTAAGATTCAGGATCTCAGATTTAGAATTATTAATCTTGAGATTAGCCAAATCCCCGTATTCTCTGAACTCACGGAGGATGATCGGGAGCGTGAGCCGCGGTTGCGTGACAACAAAGAGTAAGTCATCGGCATAGCCCAGGACCTTGTGCACGACGTCACCAACTAAGAGGCCCCGAATGTCTCCGTTCTGCCGGATGGATTCCAGGAAAGGCTCCAGAGAAAGAATAAAAAGTAAGGGGGAAAGCGGGCAGCCCTGCCTTGTCCCATTCGTGATAGAGAAGGAGTCAGTCAACACCCCATTAACACGTACCCGAGCCGAGGGGCGAGAATAGAGGGAGGAGACCCAGCGTTGCATATTCGGTCCGAAGCCCATATGATCCAAAACCGCAAACATAAAGGACCAATCCAACCTGTCAAAGGCCTTTTCGGCATCTGTCGACAGGAGGATGGTTTCAGTCCTGGAGGAGATCGCATAATGCATTAAATTCACCGCCCTAAGCGTACTATCACGGGATTCACGACCCGGCACGAAACCCGTCTGATCGGGATGAACCAGGCACGGGATAAACCGTTGCATACGAGTGGCCAAAATTTTGGAAAACAATTTAAGATCTGCGTTAAGCAGGGAAATGGGGCGGAAACTACTGCATTGCTCCAAATCCTTACCCTCCTTGGGGATCAGGGAGATGTTAGCCATCAAGGTGTGCGGGTGGTACAAATTCTTTTAGCCTACAGAACACAGTTGGTTTTCAGGATGACATGGCTGTTGATTACATGTTTATTACAGAAACCTAAATTAAACTGAGAATCCAATGATTTTCTATTGAGCCAATGTATTGAATAACTTCGTATTCCTCTCCTCTTTTCTCCTCTTACTCATTCAGTGCAATGCTTAACATGCCACTAACCTGTAACCATAACGATGGCTTATTTTTTAAGAACCCAAAATGATTTTTAAGGCAAACTTTGAATTATGGGAAAGCAACCTCTGTTTCAGAATTTTTCGAAATGCTTTCTCTGAACAGCCATCATTGTCTGTTTCCAGAATTCAATCACTACTTCTGGATGCCCACTACTGATTCGGTCTGAAATCAAGCATTTCTCATGGCCTGATCAGCTTTAGGTGTATAAAACATTGTGTATCTCAGTAGAAACAGATAATAGAAACACTAACAGACGAAGGTCCAGACATCAATAAATCCAAACTCTAAAACCCTTATCTACGCCAGAAAAATGTCAGTGCAGAACCAGAGCAATAAACAGGTAGTAACGTGTTCAGCACTTAATCATTAGTGATGGGTAACGGAAACTGCATTGGAAGTAGCCAACCTCAACAAAGTACAACATTCTTGGAACAGAATAACAAAAATCAAGTGAACAGGGTAATTCGGTTTGAGCTAATTTATAGCAGTTATATATATGTTCAATAAAAATTCCCCCAAAACATGCCTTGTGCCATTCATACTATTATTAAGAGGGATAGAGGAAGGGAGAAGCGTTGATTCTATTTTTAATATCCTTAGCCGGCTGAATATGTTATAGGGGGCAAGGCATTGGTGGCTTTTATACCTCCTCGGGGGAAAATAATTAGCTCCTGCTCTACCAGATATAGGATGAGGAAAGAGTGAATCACTAACCAGCCATCTCTGGGGAACTAATTTTTTTTTATGTTATATATTTATCTCCATGCTTCCATGTTTCTGTCTCATTTTCCAAAGCTCTGCTTCTTCTCTTGCCTCTTCTGTTTTCGTCTTCTTCACCCCATGTCTTCTTTCTTTGACCACTTCTCAGTGAATCTGGCCTCCCAGGGCACTTCAGCAAAAGGAAGAAGAGAGAGGCTGTCCCCATGGCTCCAGTCTTTTCTCTGAGCGGAGCACAAATGCTTCTCTTTCTCCACAAATCATGCCCATTGAACCGCCGCGGCCGATGTAAGGGCTGGCTCTAATCACAGTACATATGGCAGTAAATCTTGACATAACAGTCATTATTTACAATTAATAATGTCTAGCTGGTGACACATTGTGGGTCATAGTTTAACCCTAAAACCACACTTGTGCCAGGCTGTGTGCCAAGAAGATGCCATAGAAGTAACTCAACAACATTTCTCACCTATACACTGCTCATATGGCTGAGAAAAGTATAGACAACACACTGATTCCTGATGGCATGATTGTCCCTTTAATGTTTCTGGTGTTTAAATCACTCTCTTGTTGTTTGATGTTTGAATCCTGCCGTACCACTTTCAAATGCTCATTTTAGAAATGTTGTTTGTCAGAAAGTAGGTCATTATGCTAATAATCCTCCCAAAGCTCTTGATTACATGTAAGTCAACCGTATATTTCAAGAAATCTATTGAAATGCGAACAAATCCCAGAAGATCATTCGTCCTAAAAATATGCTCGCTGTAAAAGAATGGGCTTGTGCGTGTATTCTGACCCCTGGCTGTCTTTTACTCCGCGTAAGCTTTTACAGAGAGCAAATCGTGTTTGCCCTTTAAAAGACTCCAAAATATTAATAGGTTAGAACATATCTAATGAATAATAAATGACAAATGCATTTCAGCAGCATATTCTGCAGATCCTTTGACAAGAAGCCACTATTGTAATTGGCTAAATATAAAACTAATCTTGGGTTCAAAGAATGAACTTTCATTCACACACATCCTTTTAAACCTTACTCTATGGAGTTACACCTGGCTACTTGCTAGGGGTTAAAGGACCTGGGAGGGGGCAGAAAGATCGCTCTTTCAGATATTCTGGTCTGGAAATTTGAAAAATAATTTCTTTGCTAAAGAACTTTGATGGAGAGTTGGACACTGCTATGTATATCTATTAGGAATGGATGGATATATTTGGGTTTGGAGCTACATGTTCCTTTTGGTTCAATATTTTCTGGGCTTCATTAATTAAGACAAGTGAAGGAAAATTGTATCTTATACAACAAAAGCTGAGCTAGACATAACACATAGTTTGGTCTGCTTTGTGATGTTTAAGAAACTCTAAACATTATGCAGGGGTCCGCTAGACTCGTATTGTGGTCCGTACTCACTGATTTTTCACTGGCGAGTTGGATTTGAAAAGCACCTAAGGTTTTGTTAATAAATCCCATGCATATTCCTATGCTTGTTGAACAATGTTGTATGTTAATCACCCATAGCACATTTAATTTGTTAGATTATCAAGATAAAAAAAACTGGTTTTGTTGAGCAGCCAGTTTCACTGTCCACTACTTAACTAATAGGAGACAATGTCTAGTGGTAACAATACTTACAACAATGTTCTGGAATGGTTTGAAGATAATTCTATTAACACCAATCTAACATTAGGTATTCCATGATGTTGCCTACAAAGCTAAGGATCGTAACGATTTGGTCTCTGGAATAGATGAATTTCTTGATCAGGTCACAGTGCTTCCACCTGGAGAGTGGGACCCTTCAATTCGCATTGAACCACCAAAAAATGTCCCATCACAGGTGAGTAAATGTGCATGACTTCATTTCATATTCATGTTCCATTCCCTTTATTTTTTTCATTCTAAAATAAGATTATTGTGGTCTGAGTTATTATTTCTGATCCAGTACCAACATTTTAGGCTTTAAGTGAACCTGTCTTTGACATTAGTACAGTTCAAAAATAAATAATAATACATCTCAATTTTATTTTTTCCAGGAGAAACGTAAAACTCCAGGGGTGCCAAATGGCACAGCAGCTCTAGGTGACGCAGAAGAACATGAGGGGCATAGTGGTCCTGAATTGCAAAGAACTGGAAGGTTTGTCGAATTCTTCAATTGTAAACAACATGTTTAAGATCACACAGAATGCTGCTGGATAAAAACAAACAAAAAACCTCCTACAATATGATGTTATATAGCACAATTAAGAAAGAGAATTGCCAAAACTTCTAAAATAACAACCATTGGTTGATTAATGTCAAGTTGTGATAGAACCTCTTTAATTGTCCTATATGATGTGTGAATGTATGACCTATAGGCTTAAAGGCTCCATGTGGTTATGTTTTGTGAGAAATGCCTTCATCGTGTCAACTTAAGTCGTTCCCAGTTGGGCTGGGCAGTTGGGTTTTCACTGTTGACAAGTTACTGCTGTTCTTTTTGTTGTTTGTTTTAGATTTTTTGGGGGCCTGGTATTAGATATCAAGAGAAAAGCACCTTTTTTCTGGAGCGACTTCAGGGATGCCTGCAGCTTACAATGCTTAGCGTCGTTTCTGTTTCTCTACTGTGCGTGCATGTCTCCTGTCATCACTTTTGGAGGTCTTCTTGGAGAGGCGACTGAGGGTCGTATAGTAGGTGTTGTACCTAATACCATTTTTTTAGCATTAACAGTTCATAACCAGGTTGGTATTTACAGAGAACACATGGGTGTATTTTGTGTCTTGTTTAGAGTGCAATAGAATCTCTTTTTGGAGCATCAATGACAGGAATAGCATATTCTTTGTTTGGTGGACAACCTCTGACAATTCTGGGGAGCACAGGACCAGTGTTGGTGTTTGAAAAAATTCTGTTTAAATTTTGCAAGTAAGTTTTTTTTTACCAACATTTTTATGTGATTGTGTGATAGAATTTGATTGTTTGAATTGATGTTTGTCTTCTTTGATGAAACCTTATCCTTAAATGTGCACAAAACCAGCAAATGTATATGTATATAATTTGATTATATAATAACTAATAATAAAAGAAGATAATACTAAGAATAATAATAATTATTAGTTAAATGTATGCGCTGCCTTTAAGGACCTCTGAAGAAATTAATCCAATGTGGGCATTAAAGCATAGTTCTGTGATGAAGTCCTGATAAGTGAATCTTTATAAATGTCCAAAAAATCAATTAAGGGAGTAAACCCCCCCATTAAATTTTACAAATAACCCTCACAATGTTGGAACATATTTTATTTCCTTTAATTTCCAGTCCTTTCCAGTTATTATTATTATTATTATTAGTTGCTGTTTTAAACTACATAATGAAATGCACATATTTATACATATTTCAAATACTGCTTACATATGTTTGCAAAATAGTTGTAACAGCAATTTGGGAGCACGTATGGTTTTATATATCAGTTTGTATCAAGGTGATCTGGACACATTTTGATAGCTATGTAATCCCTTTTAGCTTTGCTTCGACTGCTTAGTCTATGCCATGTGTCTATGCCATGAGAAAATTCTTATTATGTTCTTGTAAATGTTATTTGAGTTTCAGCAGTTAGTAGTAGTTGACGATGTGCCCAGGTAGTTGAATTGCTTACTAGTAAATATAGTTTTAGCTTTTGCTCTTTTTTCTATTCTTTCATCTGGATTTTAAACAGGCCATTGAGTCAGACATATTATGTTTATCTTGTTTGGTATATAATTGGATTGACTGTAAAACTTTCACTAAGAAAATGTTATTATTAAAGTGGACCCACTATAGACACCACTTTTTATAGAGTGGTTAATAAAGCCTTGTAATTGTGTTTACAGTTTATTACTGTAAATGTTACATTACATTTGTATGTAAAGGAGTTTAATCAAGCATAGAATAGGTATAAGGCTATCCTAGATATAAGATAAGGCCAGGGACTAAAGAAGTATTCAGAAAATGGGCAAACTAAATGGGCCGAATGGTTCTTATCAGCCGACACATTATATGTTATCTGTGTTATTTATTTTGATGTTAACCTGTTAAAGACGTTTTTCCTTATTATTATAGAATAATGTTTCTTTATGTAGGGAATATGGACTCTCGTACCTCTCCTTACGAACTAGTATAGGTCTCTGGACCGCCTTTATGTGCATTGTTTTGGTTGCGACGGACGCAAGTTCCCTTGTGTGTTATATCACGCGCTTTACCGAAGAAGCATTTGCGTCTCTCATCTGCATCATATTCATTTACGAGGCATTAGAAAAGCTGTTTCAACTAGGTGAGAAACATCCAATCAACATGAATAATAATTTGGAACTTCTAACACAGTATTCGTAAGTAAAGTCTCCTTTTCCTATTAGTTATGAATGCCAACCAGAGGGAGAAATTAAAAAAAACAATTAAAAAAAAATCAATCAATTAAAGCATATGATAAGAAAATGGTATGAATATATTTTTTCTACGTTGATTGTGTTTCATTTATTAGATTTATTAGCTATGTGAAATATATATTTGTTTTCAATGTTTCAGCTGAGTTGGTTGTTAAATATACTGAAATAATTTAGGAAAGAAAACATAAAACTATGAGTTAACTGCAATTTGACTCCCATAATTTAGTTATTAATATGAATAATTATTCTGATTCTATCACTCTGTTATTATAAAACCGATAAACGACTGAGCAGTTGCATTAGTACCATAGACAACTAATACTTTTATTTGCAATTTGCACATGATGTCTGTTTTAGTGCCACAGTGAAGAATTTGCAATAGACTAAAACTGTTACAGGGGTATTTTTTGTACCCTGTAGTTATTCTTATAAAGAACTATGATTTGTCTTGTATCATAATATATGATAAATGAAATGAGTCGTTACTGCTTCGATCCCAAATTGCAATCAGCTAAATAGCGAAATAATACAAAACAAAACAAAAAGTAACTGTTCTTCCCATTAATGTGTTACAAGTCACCTTAGGTCATTGGACCACTGCCTGGCTATGCCAGCAGATTTTATAAGGGAGATTACATATAAAAAGGTTAATTGTTATGAGACTGGAAGAATCAGGGTGTTTTTGCATTAACCCATACTTTGCCAGCAGCAAAAGCCATTCTACTACCTGTGGGTACATTTCCCATTGTGGCAGTAGATGGCAGATAGAACATTTTAGAAGATGCAGTCCATAGAGGCTGCGGTGGCAGATGATGGATGATGGGTTATACTTTGTCGTCACCATTCCATATGTATTGTACATGCGTACAATGCAAAACTGTGACATAACTAAGCCATAGTTAATCTAGAATGAAGAAATTAATGGAAGGTCACAGATAAGGATTATGGAAAACATAAGTCTTGATTGAAGACATATGACTTCTTTGATATGTATTGTTGTTAGTATTCCTGGAAACATCTAGATGCTCTTGTACTCTAATTTGTTTAAAGGTGCCTAAAATCATCAGGTGCGTGTGATCTATTATCTCAAACACAAGCAAAATACAGAGAAAAGCTTAAACACATTTTACTCTTATCTAATGACGTATAATGTATCGGCACACTAAATTTTATACGAGATCTTATATTTTAATAGATGTGCTTGCACGGAGCCTACTGACCCTAGCAATGAAACCTTGAATTATTGGAAGGACCATAATATAACAACGTCAGAAATATCCTGGAACAACCTGACTGTTAAAGTAAGTATTCTTTTTTTTTAAAAAAAACTCACACATGAAATTATTGTTTCATTATTGTTAACCAGGAGGTGTTGTCTAGAAATGTCTTTTCCAAACTGTTGGTCCATTGAGTAGATGCTGTGGTTAAAACACTGTTTCCTAAATTGTTGTATGTTGTTAATTATAATAAATATTGTATCGGTTGCATGTAATATAAGAATACTTCTTAAAGTTGAGTAAAATAATTACTGTATAATATACAATGTTCCTGTATTTAAAGAGAATACTGAAGCCACATTGAAAAAATATGTTTTGTAGAAATTAAGTTAAAAACAACACAAAACAAAGAGGATTTCCATTTCCTGCCAGATGGCTATTTCAAAATATATCTAAAAAGCTCATCATTTCTCTAAAATGCTTCCCCCAGCTGTTCAGGATACACATTGATATATAACCATTTTCATTAGCACAGCAGCTTATGTTAAGCTTTGTTTTTATTCTAATGGTAGGGATCAATCAGTAGATCCTGAATGTTCATAGTTTTATTGGAGATATCTTGGGATGTATAAGTTCTTAAGCCACGCAGTGAGTTTTTACTTAAGTGCTCACTTCTAGAATGCAGAGAAGATAGGGAGACATTCCAAGAGAGCATGAGAGATACTATATGAAAGTTTGAGAGAGAGTGAATGAAAGTGTGAGAGAGAATGAATGAAAGAGTGGGGGAGTATGTTAGAAAATTTTAATGAAAATTCAGAGCTCTTTGGATCATTTTCATTTGTTTCATTGGGGGGCCTCCTTGTTTTCAGGGTTTCGGTACAAATTCTAATGCTCAAGTCTAGTCTTTACATCAAGAAAAATGGCCAGACTAGCTTAGCAGAATGGTTCTTATCTGCCGTCATGTTCTGTTTCTAAATAATGAAATCACACATGTTACCTTTATATAGTTTGTATACATTATTTTTTTTAAATTTCTCAAGGAATGTGTTTAAATAGTTATGATCAGATTATCATATGCTTGGCTGCTGAGGACACAACACACACCAAATCTTTGTCCTGCAGACTAGAAATATACCTCAGCTTTCAGAATGGTCCTTGACTCATGCCCCTTGGTTTTGAAAAGTTCTTTTTATACATAAGGTATGAGATGCTACCTGTGTTTTTTTCTCCAACAGTCATGCCATGAGTATAGAGGAGCTTTTGTAGGACAAGCCTGTGGTCATGAAGGCCCTTATGTTCCTGATGTTCTCTTCTGGTCAATCATCCTCTTCTTTGCTACTGTTAGTTTATCGTCAACACTGAAGCAATTTAAAACAAGTCGGTATTTTCCAACAAAGGTAAGATGGGAGACAATATTTAACATATTTTAACAAGTAATGAAGAGGAACATTCACTTGGAATCAATACTTTAAGAGTTACCCATCAGCCATAGTTTTTGTGTTATAAAATGTATGTGCATTTTTGTATTTATTGAGAACTAACAGATTTGCCTAGCTATTTACAGTTTATAATATAAAAAAGCAGAAGAAGAATAAATGTTGTGATATGATGGGGCAATAGTATGAATAGAAAGGGAGGCATGTAAGCTTTTTTTTTTGTTAAGACAAAGGAAAATATTACACATTAACTATTCCGAAATGATGATTTGTTTATATGTACGGTTGTAAAATCACATATAACGTGTATGTGTTATTTCTGCAGGTGCGGTCCATTATCAGTGATTTTGCTGTGTTCCTCACAATCATGGTTATGGTTCTAACAGATTACTTTATTGGGATTCCAACTCCAAAGCTTCAGGTTCCAAGTGCTTTCAAGGTAAAGTTTTAGTTGTGCATACCTACATTTTTCTAAGTACAGATGGATACTCCTCAAAAGTTTTGAGTAAAATGTTTTGAGGTCACTTGCATTCTGGTTGTCCTAATAGTGACAATTAGGTTAAAGAAGTTAAAAGAGTTGCACCTTATGCTCCGTGTGCCAAAATGGTTGTTTAGGCAATTTGTAGACCATTCATTGCTAGGTATATATATATTTACCTGACACATGTCCAATAGGATCACTCTAAGGCAGAACTAAGCAAGGCTCTTACACCAGGCCCCACACTCTCCCTCACACTCTCTGCGATGCTGAGTGAAGTAAGACGCTGAGATATGACGTCATATCCCATCCCTCCACTTCTCTCAGTGATACAAAGACCATGAGCGTAAGGACAAAGGGGCTCCGCATACCCCAACGTCATCCCTCTTTTCTACCTTATTTGTTGTGTGAGAGAGAGATGACCCTCATCCAATGTATAGGCTGCCAAGAATCTCCCCGCAGGGGTAGGAGATTTTGTATTTGCACTAAACTAAACTAGTCTTTTTTTCTTTAGCCAACCAGAGATGATCGTGGCTGGCTAGTCAGTCCTTTGGGACCAAATCCTTGGTGGACAATAGTCGCTGCTATAATTCCATCCCTGCTTTGTACCATTTTGATATTTATGGACCAACAAATCACTGCAGTTATTATCAACAGAAAGGAACACAAGCTGAAGGTGAGGCTATGCTGTAGATGAAAAAGTAAATGTAAAGGTAGTAGAACACATTCCGAGAAAGACTGGTACCACTCTGCACACAGTAACCTACTGTTCATATATTACATCAATGGACTGTAAGACCACTATCCAGATGTTTCCGTTTTTGTTTTTTTTTTTGCAGAAAGGCTGTGGGTATCATCTTGATCTTCTCGTGGTTGGTGTTATGCTCGGTATTTGCTCGATCATGGGTCTGCCATGGTTTGTTGCAGCCACCGTCCTCTCCATCACTCATGTGAACAGTCTGAAGCTGGAATCCGAGTGTTCAGCTCCAGGAGAACAGCCCAAGTTTTTGGGGATCCGAGAGCAAAGGGTTACTGGACTTATGATTTTTGTACTGATGGGTTCATCTGTCTTTATGACAAGGGTACTTCAGGTAACAGACTTTTTGCAAAATTGGTTTTAGAGAATTTTATTTAAAACTGAAAGGCCACACTGAAGTTCACACACAGATTTAAAATAATGTGTTATTTTGTCATTAAAAAGAAGAAATCATTTTTTAAAACTTTGAAATATTTTTTTATTTTTTTGTCTTGTGTCTAATCCCTGTTTTTTTTTAGTTCATCCCTATGCCGGTTCTTTATGGAGTTTTCCTCTACATGGGTGCTTCATCGCTAAAGGGAATTCAGGTAAAATAATCGTAATAAGACTGTATATTATTAAATAATTGTTAATAATTAACTTGGCTAATGCGTGTATAATTAATTTTGTTTTTACTCTTAAGGAAGAGAAGGTATGAAGAGACAATATGACTTGTTAGTTATTGTTACAATGTAATTGGCAAGATTGTGACAGTATGGAAAGGGCTAAAGTCCAGTATTTATGAGTTAACTCTATTAAAACAAGTTAAATATTTTGTCTTAGATTTGGAAATGAAACGTAATTTGTTTTTTACCCCAGTTCTTTGATCGGATCCTCCTTTTCTGGATGCCAGCAAAGCACCAACCGGATTTCATTTACCTTCGACACGTTCCTCTCCGTAAGGTTCACCTCTTCACGGTTATTCAGCTGAGCTGTCTAGTGTTACTGTGGGTCATAAAAGCTTCTCGGGCTGCCATCGTATTCCCTATGATGGTAAGGGGGAAAAAATGCAAGGGTGTTTAAATCTGTTATATGTTCCATAGAATATGGCTTTATGCAGAAGTTGGTTTTAGTCATGCAATATCAAAAGTACACTGGAGTATTTCTCTTCACAATGATGGATTGTACTTTTTCAGTAGGAGAGAGATTGTGATTTTGTGATCTTAAATTCTCTGTATTATAATTCATATTACCCTAAACAAACTAATCCTAGAATATTGGTTCTCTCACAGAAGAAATAATGAGAGAGTTGAACTCGATGGACTTTGGTCTTTTTTCAACCTTATGAACTATGTTGCTATGAGTGTAGGAGAGTATGAGCGAGGGTGTGAGAGGGTGAGAGAGCGAGGGTGAGTGACAATGAATGTTATTTCCGAATGGAAAAAGCCCTCCAAATTGTGTCTGAATCCAAAAGGCAGAAAACTTAATTCATTGTCTGAAAACAAATGGACGGAAAACAAAACAAAAAAATTGACAGAATCGTGTTTTGGTCCAGAAGTCTAATATTTACATGGTAAAAGATCCAGATAATGGATAAGAACTGATATTACAGTTTCATATAATCAGCTTTTAAGTATATAATGGAACTGTTTAAAATACATAAATCAAACAAGTTTATTAGAAAACAGTTGCTTAAGTGAAGTATAGTAAAGCTACTTGTGTCTAACATTGAAAGGCCCACATAACCTTAGAATATTTTATGCGGAAAAAAACATGATGGGATATAGTTTTTATCAGCAACATAATATAATTCAGACTGACCCTGTCAGATTTATCATTTATTAAAAAAATGGTGACAATAGATTTGGTTTTGTGGCACTATAGCTGGGTTGCTTGCTTTATTAGTAATTAGATCATTCAGTTTGCTTGTCACTTATTATAAAATATATTAACTACATTCTGTAACATATCCTTTTCATTCAAAATTTTAATCAGGTGTTAGCACTGGTTTTTGTAAGGAAGCTAATGGACTTTTTTTTCACCAAACGGGAACTGAGCTGGTTGGATGATTTGATGCCTGAGAGTAAGAAAAAGAAATTGGAGGATGCTGAAAAAGAGGTAATTGTTCTCACGTATACTTAGGTGTCCAGGTGATCAGAAAAACAAAGGGGTTAAGTTTAGGCTCTGTTGTTTAATCAAGGTAAAGAATATAAGCTTTCAAACAATTAGCCCCAAAACAGTGTCCGTTAATTAGAAATTATTTTATAATTTTTATTTTAATGTCATCTAAAATTCTAGTTAGAATTGGTTGTCTTTAATGATTTGTGTGAATCCCTTTCTGGTACAATCTCCAAGACAGACTATATTGTGAAAGATTCATTTAAGCTTGTTTCAGGAACATCCTCATAAACAAACTAAGCGTGTTCATTTCTACCTCCTCAGTACAAAACATTTAACAAAATGATTTTTTTTACGTAAAAAATATATTACATAAGTGTGTTTAGTTACCAGTTTCTCAAGTTGTTGACTGTGCTCTTTTGAACAGAAATTGTGGTTATACAAATTTCCTAAAAACTACATTTAGTCAGCTTGCATGACCTCACCTGAAACTCGTATAATATACAGCGGTGGGCACTTGGAAACAGCTCGTGTGGATCTGTGCATTATTTTGCAAATGCTGGAATGCAAGATCTGTCAAGTGAATAGATAAGATTCCCAAAAGATATTCCCAATTCCCAAAAGATATTCTATAGATTGTGAAGTTACACAATGTTTTGGCATACTGGGATGCAAATCTATCTTTCACAGAAGTAAACTTTAAATGTAATGTCTCCAAACCAATTCAACCATTGAAGAACAAAAATCACAGGATAAACATAGCTTTAATAAATGAATTATACTAAAACCAGTGATTATGCCCAGACTCATGTAACACACAATATTTTGTTATGTCTTTCTAGGAAGAACAAAGCATGTTAGTGTTAGAGGACGAAGGAACAGTCCAGTTACCAATGGAAGAGAACTGCAGGTAATATGGAAATATATTAATATGGGCTTTGTCTTCACTAGGCAATAAACCTTAGTCTGAAAATGATCGACTGTACCTAATTAAATAATGCAATGATTTCAAGTATTTTTATATACTGCAGCAAAATCACATAATCTCCGTTTTATTTCAAATTTTTAGCGTTGATACCCATGCTATTAGATCTAAAATTGCTTGATTTAATTGTTACCTATATTTTATATGGTTTTTCCAAGATATTTTGAATGCAGGTTTTCTGCATTGTCCATGGTATATTAATTAGGTTACTTTAGATGGTCAGGTGTGAAACAAAAGAGTAAGAATTTAATAAGAAAGGTGAAATGTGGAGCAGAGAGATAGAAAAAAATAAACTTTTATAAGAAAGAGATGTTGAAATAGACTGGAGTGAAAAAATAGGTGGGAGTGGGTAAAAAACAGTTTAATATTGAGCCTGTACATAAAAACCTTCAAGGGTTGTGTTGCACCCCAATCTGCCCCAAAAGTGCTTATACAACTTCTTAGAATCCTAAAAGCCTAAATTTTGACCACCTGCCCTTTTGTGATGCTCTCTTTTCACTCTAATTGGTGCGAAGGCCCTTTTAAAATTCGTACTTTAATGATGCTTACTGATTTTCCAATCATGTATATACTGGAGCCAAATGGCATCTTCTGGCAAGTCGAATAGAACAGAAACATTATTCATTTTTTTTTGCATTATTGTGTTAATTCTGTCTAGAGAGGATCCATCAGTAATAAACATTTCTGATGAAATGGCAAAAACTTCTGTGTGGAAGACTCTGCTTATAACCTCAGAAAATTCAAAGAATAAGGAACCACCCTGTTCTTCTAAAAGGTTTTAAATTTTCTTTTAGTAATTTGTCCTTATTTTGTATAATTTTGATAGTTTTGAAAACTACATGTTATGTATTAGTTTAAAACTATTTTGTGGTGTTTCTGTGTCTGTTAACACACATGAAGAGCAGAAACTGAACCATTGATGGTCATAACAATATGATCTTTATATTATTTACTTAACCAATGAAGGTCCTACTTACCTAGACGTAAGAGGACTTAGATGGTCACCATGTTACTATAGGGTCTTTGTGGGGGAAAAACGCTAGGATACCATTGAACATTAAGGGGTTTAATGGAACGGAATAGCCAATTTGTTTCAAGAGGCTCATTTAACATGTCCATCTGAATGGGCCGTGGACTGGACTGGACTTTATTTTCTTCACACATACATTCTATAATCAGTAAGATGATACATGATATTTGCTTATACTAATTAACCCAACAATGTTGACTATAACATTTATATCAAAATGATCACTGATCTGCCTTTCTGGGTAAAAAAAAATGATTTAAACACCGTTGAGAGTTTTGTCATGTTTTTTTGGGGCCTTATATGCAGATTTATGTTTTCTTGATAGTTAACACTTTGAACACCAATTGGGGTTTGTGCCATTCAGTACAATCCAATACCTTTTTTTTGCCCTTGCTGGCCCTCAAAGGGTTTAGTTATCTCCATGTTTCACTGTAACCAAAGACTATGCTTTGATGTGAATATTATGTTGGTAGCTGTTGTATCATACCGATCAGTAGATGTATAGAAGTAGATTATGCAAACTGCAAATTTAAGAGATGTAAATCAAGTCTCAGAATAAAGTGAACCACTATTTTTATTAAATGGGGTTTTTTTGTCTACTTTATAATTACCGTAGATTTTCTTGAGATTTTTGGTAATGAACTAAATACTGGCACTATAAGAAGTAGTTATTCTTTAGGATTATACATTCACAAGTGACCATATTGAGGGAAGAAATTATTATCTAGTAAAACATTATTGCTTTTTAGATCTAGTAAAACATTGTTGCTTTCAATTAAACCAGTGTCGTGATGACAGATATGGAAATTTGTGGAAGCTTTAAAAACACATGTGGCCAGGTTCTAGAAAAACACTGTGAAAAAGATACAAATATACACAATAAATTCATTAAAATCAGAAAACTATAGGAAGAGATATACATTTACCATAATATATAATATATAGTGTGTATATATATAAACAACCATACAAAGGTTTGGGTAAGCATGCCATTGGAACACAGGAGTGATGGGAGTGATAAAGGGCC